>CM043723.1:22490155-22783629 GCA_023969325.1 Oryzias curvinotus
AATTGATATTGAAGGCACGGTCCCCCTCCAAAAAAAAAACATAACTTGATATCAGTAACAGTTCGTTAGCCTCATTGCATAATTACCACAGTCACATTTAAGAAACTTGTTAAAAGTAGGAATAATCACACTAATTGGAATTTAGGTTCGAATAATTTTGTTGTGCAGTGCACAGTTACAATAAAAGAATCGGATTCTGATTTTTATCCTTGGATAAATATTTAAATTTGTTCGAAAATATAACTTAGGCATTCATGCTATGAGGCTAACGCACGGTTATTTGGAGGGGGAGGAGTTTTCTTTTAAGAGGGGCCAGTAACCAACAATTAATATTGAAGGCATGGTCCCCCTAGTACCCCCCCCCCCAGGCCCTCCACCACCCGCCCTAATGGCTACGTCACATTTACACAATATCTGTACCTATTTAAAGAAAAAAAAAAAAAACTTGATATCAGTAACAGTTCGTTAGCCTCATTGCATAATTGCCACAGTCACATTTAAGAAACTTTTTAAAAGTAGGAATAATCACACTAATTGGAATTTAGGTTCGAAAAATGTTGTTGTGCAGTGCACAGTAAACATAAAAGAATCAGATTCTGATTATTATCCTTGGATAAATATTTAAATTTGGTCTACAATATAACTTAGGCATTCATGCTATGAGGCTAACGCACGGTTATTTGGAGGGGGAGGAGTTTTATTCTAAGGGGGGCCAGTAACCAACAATTAATATTGAAGGCATGGTCCCCCTTAACAACCCCCCCACCCCCCGGCCCTCCACCACCCGCCCTAATGGCTACGTCACATTTACACAATATCTGTACCTATTTAAAAAAAAACATAACTAGATATCAGAAACACAACAGCAAATCAAAAAACCAAACACCAAATCATGAAACAAAAACAAATCAAGAAACAGCAGCAAATCATAAAACAGCAGCAAATCATGAAACAGCAGCAAATCATAAAACAAAACAGCAAATCAAAAAACAGCAGCAAACCATAAAACAAAACAGCAAATCATGAAACAGCAGCAAATCATAAAACAGCAGCAAATCATAAAACAGCAGCAAATCATAAAACAGCAGCAAATCATAAAACAGCAGCAAATCATAAAAAAGCAGCAAATCATGAAACAAAACAGCAAATCATGAAACAGCAGCAAATCATAAAACAGCAGCAAATCATAAAACAGCAGCAAATCATAAAACAGCAGCAAATCATAAAACACAACAGCAAATCATAAAACAGCAGCAAATCATAAAACAGCAGCAAATCATAAAACAAAACAGCAAATCATGAAACAGCAGCAAATCATAAAACAGCAGCAAACCATAAAACAAAACAGCAAATCATAAAACAGCAACAAATCATAAAACAGCAGCAAATCATAAAACAACAGCAAATCATAAAACAGCAGCAAATCATAAAACAACAGCAAATCATGAAACAGCAGCAAATCATAAAACAACAGCAAATCATAAAACAGCAGCAAATCATAAAACAAAACAGCAAATCATGAAACAGCAGCAAATCATAAAACAGCAGCAAATCATAAAACAGCAGCAAATCATAAAACAGCAGCAAATCATAAAACAAAACAGCAAATCATAAAACAGCAGCAAATCATAAAAAAGCAGCAAATCATGAAACAAAACAGCAAATCATGAAACAGCAGCAAATCATAAAACAGCAGCAAATCATAAAACAGCAGCAAATCATAAAACAGCAAATCATAAAAAAGCAGCAAATCATGAAACAAAACAGCAAATCATTAAACAGCAGCAATCATAAAACACAGCAAATCTTAAAAACAGCAGCAAATCATAAAACAGCAGCAAATCATAAAACCAACAGCAAATCATAAAACAGCAGCAAATCATAAAACAGCAGCAAATCATAAAACAAAGCAGCAAATCATAAAACAAAACAGCAAATCATAAAACAGCAGCAAATCATAAAACAGCAGCAAATCATAAAACAAAACAGCAAATCATAAAACAGCAACAAATCATAAAACAGCAGCAAATCATAAAACAGCAGCAAATCATAAAACAGCAGCAAATCATAAAAAAAACAGCAAATCATAAAACAAAACAGGAAATCATGAAACAGCAGCAAATCATAAAACAACAGCAAATCATGAAACAGCAGCAAATCATAAAACAACAGCAAATCATAAAACAGCAGCAAATCATAAAACAAAACAGCAAATCATGAAACAGCAGCAAATCATAAAACAACAGCAAATCATAAAACAGCAGCAAATCATAAAACAGCAGCAAATCATAAAACAGCAGCAAATCATAAAACAGCAGCAAATCATAAAACAGCAGCAAACCATAAAACAAAACAGCAAATCATAAAACAGCAACAAATCATAAAACAGCAGCAAATCATAAAACAAAACAGCAAATCATAAAACAGCAGCAAATCATAAAACAGCAGCAAATCATAAAACAGCAGCAAATCATAAAACAGCAGCAAATCATAAAACAGCAGCAAATCATAAAACAGCAGCAAATCATAAAACAGCAGCAAATCATAAAAAAGCAGCAAATCATGAAACAAAACAGCAAATCATGAAACAGCAGCAAATCATAAAACAGCAGCAAATCATAAAAAAGCAGCAAATCATGAAACAAAACAGCAAATCATTAAACAGCAGCAAATCATAAAACAACAGCAAATCATGAAACAGCAGCAAATCATAAAACAGCAGCAAATCATAAAACAACAGCAAATCATAAAACAAATCAGCAAATCATAAAACAACAGCAAATCATAAAACAGCAGCAAATCATAAAACAGCAGCAAACCATAAAACAAAACAGCAAATCATAAAACAGCAGCAAATCATAAAACAGCAGCAAATCATAAAACAAAACAGCAAATCATAAAACAGCAACAAATCATAAAACAGCAGCAAATCATAAAACAGCAGCAAATCATAAAACAGCAGCAAATCATAAAAAAAACAGCAAATCATAAAACAAAACAGCAAATCATGAAACAGCAGCAAATCATAAAACAACAGCAAATCATGAAACAGCAGCAAATCATAAAACAGCAGCAAATCATAAAACAACAGCAAATCATAAAACAGCAGCAAATCATAAAACAAAACAGCAAATCATAAAACAGCAGCAAATCATAAAACAGCAGCAAATCATAAAACAGCAGCAAACCATAAAACAAAACAGCAAATCATAAAACAGCAACAAATCATAAAACAGCAGCAAATCATAAAACAAAACAGCAAATCATAAAACAGCAACAAATCATAAAACAGCAGCAAATCATAAAACAGCAGCAAATCATAAAACAGCAGCAAATCATAAAAAAAACAGCAAATCATAAAACAAAACAGGAAATCATGAAACAGCAGCAAATCATAAAACAAAACAGCAAATCATAAAACAAAACAGCAAATCATAAAAAAACAGCAAATCATAAAACACAACAGGAAATCATGAAACAGCAGCAAATCATAAAACAAAACAGCAAATCATAAAACAGCAGCAAATCATAAAACAGCAGCAAATCATAAAACAGCAGCAAATCATAAAACACAACAGGAAATCATGAAACAGCAGCAAATCATAAAACAAAACAGCAGATCATAAAACAAAACAGCAAATCATAAAAAAAACAGCAAATCATAAAACAGCAGCAAATCATAAAACAAAACAGCAAATCATAAAACAAAACAGCAAATCATGAAACAGCAGCAAATCATAAAACACAACAGCAAATCATAAAACAGCAGCAAATCATAAAACAGCAGCAAATCATAAAACAAAACAGCAAATCATGAAACAAAACAGCAAATCATGAAACAGCAGCAAATCATAAAACAGCAGCAAATCATGAAACAGCAGCAAATCATAAAACAGCAGCAAATCATAAAAAAACAGCAAATCATGAAACAGCAGCAAATCATAAAACAGCAGCAAATCATAAAACAGCAGCAAATCATAAAACAGCAGCAAATCATAAAACAACAGCAAATCATGAAACAGCAGCAAATCATAAAACAGCAGCAAATCATAAAACAAAACAGCAAATCATAAAACAACAGCAAATCATGAAACAGCAGCAAATCATAAAACAGCAGCAAATCATAAAACAGCAGCAAATCATAAAACAGCAGCAAATCATAAAACAAAACAGCAAATAATAAAACAGCAGCAAATCATAAAACAGCAGCAAATCATAAAACAAAACAGCAAATCATAAAACAGCAGCAAATCATAAAACAGCAGCAAATCATAAAACAGCAGCAAATCATAAAACAAAACAGCAAATCATAAAACAGCAGCAAATCATAAAACAGCAGCAAATCATAAAACAACAGCAAATCATAAAACAAAACAGCAAATCATAAAACAGCAGCAAATCATAAAACAAAACAGCAAATCATGAAACAGCAGCAAATCATAAAACAAAACAGCAAATCATAAAACAGCAGCAAATCATGAAACAGCAGCAAATCATAAAACAGCAGCAAATCATAAAACAACAGCAAATCATAAAACAGCAGCAAATCATAAAACAGCAGCAAATCATAAAACAACAGCAAATCATAAAACAGCAGCAAATCATAAAACAGCAGCAAATCATAAAACAACAGCAAATCATAAAACAAAACAGCAAATCATGAAACAAAACAGCAAATCATAAAACAGCAGCAAATCATAAAACAACAGCAAATCATAAAACAGCAGCAAATCATAAAACAAAACAGCAAATCATAAAACAGCAGCAAATCATGAAACAGCAACAAATCATAAAACAGCAGCAAATCATAAAACAGCAGCAAATCATAAAACAGCAGCAAATCATAAAACAAAACAGCAAATCATAAAACAGCAGCAAATCATAAAACAACAGCAAATAATAAAACAGTAGCAAATCATAAAACACAACAGGAAATCATGAAACAAAACAGCAAATCATAAAACAGCAGCAAATCATAAAACAGCAGCAAATCATAAAACACAACAGGAAATCATGAAACAGCAGCAAATCATAAAAACAAAAAACAGCAAATCATAAAAACAAGCAAGCAAATCATAAAACAACAGCAAATAATAAAACAGTAGCAATCATAAAACACAACACGGAAATCATGAGAACAAAACAGCAAATCAATAAAACAAGCAGCAAATCATAAAACAGCAGCAAATCATAAAACAGCAGCAAATCATAAAACAAAACAGCAAATCATGAAACAGCAGCAAATCATAAAACAGCAGCAAATCATAAAACAGCAGCAAATCATGAAACCAAAAAATTTGTTGTGCAGTGCACAGTTACAATAAAAGAATCAGATTCTGATTTTTATCCTTGGATAAATATTTAAATTTGGTCTACAATATAACTTAGGCATTCATGCTATGAGGCTAACGCACGGTTATTTGGAGGGGGAGGAGTTTTCTTCTAAGAGGGGCCAGTAACCAACAATTGATATTCAAGGCATGGTCCCCCTTAATAATCCCCCCCACCCCCGGCCCTCCACCACCCGCCCTAATGGCTACGTCACATTTACACAATATCTGTACCTATTAAAAAAAAACATAACTTGATATCAGTAACAGTTCGTTAGCCTCATTGCATAATTGCCACAGTCACATTTAAGAAACTTTTTTAAAGTAGTAATAATCACACTAATTGGAATTTAGGATTCGAATAATTTTGTTGTGCAGTGCACAGTTACAATAAAAGAATCGGATTCTGATTTTTATCCTTGGATAAATATTTAAATTTGGTCAACAATATAACTTAGGCATTCATGCTATGAGGCTAACGCACGGTTATTTGGAGGGGGAGGAGTTTTCTTCTAAGAGGGGCCAGTAACCAACAATTGATATTGAAGGCATGGTCCCCCTTAATAAACCCCCCCCCCCCCGGCCCTCCACCACCCGCCCTAATGGCTACGTCACATTTACACAATATAGGTTTATATTTAAAAAAAAAACATAACTTGATATCAGTAACAGTTCGTTAGCCTCATTGCATAATTGCCACAGTCACATTTAAGAAACTTTTTTAAAGTAGGAATAATCACACTAATTGGAATTTAGGTTTGAATAATTTTGTTGTGCAGTGCACAGTTACAATAAAAGAATCAGATTCTGATTTTTATCCTTGGATAAATATTTAAATTTGGTCCACAATATAACATGAGGCTATTGAAAGATTTCTAAAGAGAATCCACTTACCTACAATTGACAGAGAAGGCTGCTCTACGTCACTCTCACTGGTAACCCATCATAAACAGACCTGTAGCCTCCATCTCCCAGCAGGCCTTGCTTCTTGTACTTTGCTGCAGAGACACCAAATACCTTCAGTTATGACTGAGGAAAAAGTTATTCAGCAGGAGGTGAATGTTTTTCTTCACTGAATTAGAAACCTGACTATTATTGTCACCTTCCAATGGGTCTCCACTGCTGGTCTCTGCTTCATCCTCACTTGTTTCGCTGCTTGAATCTTCAAATGAAGACAGGTTCATCCATCTTGTCCATGAACCAGAGCCTTTTCCTTGTGAAGAAGATCTTCTGGCCTCTAAAGAAGATCTTTTACGCTCTGAAGAACTGTTTACTTCTGAAGATGAGAAGAAGAGCAGACACATGTTTTAGACTCTGTAGCTAAAATAAAAGTTAACCCAGAATCAAAGGATTCAATGTCTGAGGGAAAAATGTGAAAATAAAACAGAACTTTTCTAATGTCTCTTAACAAGATTCATTTACAGACATTTACAGACATGCAGAGGCTGATTAGATCAAGTGGATTACATCAGCAGATTTTGAAACAAATATTGTATATGTATCTTTTGACGTATTACAGCAAAGCTTTTTAGAAAGGCTTCTCCAGCATATTATAATTTAAAGAAATTATTTTTTTTTCACTTTTTCAATCATCCTCCTGTCAAATTGAGTCCAAATCAGCTTTAAAAGTCAAATATTTTGCGCGGTAATCAGTTTAACGATGAGATGCAACAGATAGTCTTCTAATCATCTTAGTGCTGTCAGACTCTGAGTCAAGTGGTTCTGGTTCTGGTTCTGGGCTGCTGCTGAAGGCTGTTGGACCACACCACTGATATGTGCAACAAAAAGAGCAACACAACACAAATCTGTGCTAAACATATATATATATATATATATATATATATATATATATATATATATATATATATATATATATGCATATATATATATATATATATGCTTGATTCTGATCATTTTCATCATTTTTATACTCAGTAAAGGTAAGCAAATGTGTGTGTGTGTGTGTGTGTGTGTGTGTGTGTGTGTGTGTGTGTGCACTCATCACTGCTTTTTACTTTTTACAAACTATGTTTAAGTAACATCACACAACTCACAGAAGATTGTATTATTTATAAATCAAATGAGATAGAAAATGTCTGATTAATAGTCTTAAATGCCAACATTTTACTGTCAGAAAAGGAGATTTTATTTGTTTACAGTCTTTTATGTTTTATGGGTTCTGGATGTTGTTTCACCGATTTCTACTATCATAACGTGGATGTTCAATTTTTTATCTGTGCTTTGTCATTTTTCATTTAATTTTTGTCATTATTATTTAAAGTTTTGAGAAGTCAGTTAATGAATTGTTGGAGTAGAATAAATGTTCCTCACAGACTAAAATCACATCTCTGACTGAACATTAAAAGCTGTGTGTTTGTCGTTTAACATTTCAAAATGTCACCAACTCCCTGACAAAGCTTCAAAGATCATTTATTTAATGTAAAACACCAGTAAAATATGAATATATTAAATCATAAACCTGAACTTATCTTAAAATCCAACTTTTTCTGCTTTTTAAACTTACCTTTACTAGTAAAACTGCGCTTCATTAAGTTACCCATCAGTTCTTCTGTTGTGTTTTGCGATTTCATGAAAATATGTTTTTTGGGGAAAAAGCCGTCTGCATTTACTGCTTAGAGTCCCTAAGCGGTCTGTTGATCTCTAGGTGTGTTGCTATAGCAACAATCTGTGACTTTACAAAGAAGAACCCAAAGCCTGACTGAACTGTGCCGTCTTGTTACCATGGAGATGTTGATTCAAATAATAACAATGCAGAGATACAGTTTTTACAATCCATACCTTTGTTTGTATTTACAGTCAAATGACTAAATCACATGTCAAATCTTCGCTGAACCATGTTTTGCTGTTTATTACATCTCTGGGTGGGGGAGGGTTGTCAAAAAAAATTATTTTTCATTTTACCGCCAATTTTTGCATATTGAAATACATGTTTAAACATTAAAAGCTGTGTGTTTGTCATTTGACATTTAAAATGTCACCACTTCCCTGACAAAGCTTCAAAGATCATTTATTTAGTTTAAAAAATGAGCTAAATATAAATATATGAAATCATAAACCTGAACTTTCCTTAAAATTCAACTTTTTCTGCTTTTTAAACTTACCTTTACTAGTAAAACAGCCCTTTATTAAGTTTTCCATCGGTTCTTCTGTTGTGTTTCGCGATTTCATGAAAAAAAAATATTTTGGAGAAAAGCCGTGTGCGTTTACTGCTTAGAGTCCCTAAGCAGTCTGTTGCTATAGCAACAATCTGTGACATCACAAAGAGGAACCCAAAGCCTGCCTGAACTGTGTCGTCTTGTTGCCATGGAGATGTTGATTCAAATAATAACAATGCAGAGATTCATTCATTCGTTCATTCATTCATTCATTCATTCAGCAGGGATCAAGTTTTTATAATACATACAGCGCAGTCCAAAAGTTTGGACACACCTTCTCATTCAAAGAGTTTTCTTTATTTTCATGACTATAAATATTCTAGATTCACACTGAAGGCATCAAAACTGTGAATGAACACATGTGGAATTATATACATAACAAAAAGTGTGAAACATCTGAAAATATGTCATATTGGAGGTTCTTCATAGCAGCCACATTTGATTTGATTACTGCTTTGCACTCTTGGCATTCTCTTGATGAGCTTCTAGAGGAAGTCACCTGAAATGTTTTTCACTTCACAGGTGTGCCCTGTCAGGTTTATTCATAAGTGGGATTTCTTGCCTTATAACTGGGGTTGGGAGCATCAGTTGTGTTGTGCAGAAGTCAGGTGGATACACAGCTGATAGTCCTACTGAACAGACTGTTAGAATTTGTATTATGGGAAGAAAAAAGCAGCAAAGTACAGAAAAAGGAGTGGCCATCACTACTTTAATGAATGAAGGTCAGTCAGTCTGAAAAATTGGAAAAACTTTAAAAGTGTCTCCAAGTGCAGTCACCAAAACCATCAAGAGCTACAAAGAAACTGGCTCACATGTAGGGATAGGTATCGTTAAGGTTTTAACGGTACTACTACTCTTACTGATACTGCTTATCGATACTTTTTGAGGACGACAAACAAATAAATAAATAAATAGCAAATTCAGAATATAAAGTGTTTTATTTCCTCATCATGCAACAACATTGTTTTTTTTAAACAAAACATTTTACTTTATACATGAGAATGTCCCAGACAGGATATTTATTTAATTACTTAATCTAATTATTTTCATTCTTTATAAGTGTGATGTTCCCTTTGCTCTTTCGTCCATTTTCCACAACCTTGAACAGACTTTTCTGTCTGTCAAACACCAGAGTTAAGATGATGGAAACAAATTCACTTTGATGCAGACTCCTTTCTATTTATTTTTCTTTAAATCCAGTAAAGTCAATAAATTATATTAATTTTACGGATGACAACTATCATCAGTTATTAATTATTAGGAAGCAGCTGTTAGTTTGTCGCGGGTCTGAAATAATAAGCGGTGAGTCTAAGACCCGCCCCTCTACCTGTTTGTTGTTTGCGCCGTGTGCACCCCCCCCCCCCCACCACCACCACCGCCCCGGCCCCCCATCTTCTTGCATCTTCAGTGATGTCAGGAACATCTTGGGATGTGGACGCTGCACCACCTTCAGTACTTTTTAAGAGCAGAAGAAACTGTGCAAAACATCGTTATTATGTAAAACCAAGACTGCAAAATACAAATAACAAATAAATGTACCATAATAATTTGAGTATAAGTGGAAATATAAGCATTTATACACTTCTCTATCTTTTATTTTGTATGTTCATAATTTTAAAATTAGTAAATTTATTTTGTTTGTCATTTATAAATGAGAACTTTTATTTCCTATTTGTATTTGGCAGTTTGGATTCTCCATATTTCATGCCAATGCTAGATTTTAAGACACACTGTTGAAAAAGTCATATATATATATATATATATATATATATATAACCGGAAAATGCAGATCGTACTAAATATGTGTTAGCAAAAAATTAGTGAGTTAAAACATTTATCAGCCATCATTCCATTATCATTATTTACTTTTCTTTTCTCTGCTCTCCGACCTTTTAGAAGCTCATGTCTGACCTCATTTTGGGAATCAGAATCATTTTCAAGTTTCCCATTGGAAATTAACTACAACAAACGGGCCGTTTATGTGCAAACTTGACCTCGAATCGATTAGTATTTTACGTAAATCATGCAGCTGCACAGAAAGGCAGGATAATGTAAAAATACGAGCCCAACATGATCCAAACTTACCTTGTGATTGATGTTGAAGTTCTTCATCTTTTCTCAGCTCCTGATGGATAAAGTCTCTGTAGCATGAAGTTCTCTTGTTGTCGCTTTGATCAGTGGGACAAAATGCACTGTTTTTTTTCTTTTTCCCAACTTTATTGAAACAAAATGCGCTCGTATGTGCACACTGTGCCATGCTCAGACCAATCGTTGCTAAGAGTGGCGTAACCTCATTATTTGGGTTGCCAGATTGGTTCAGGTGTGTTGAAGGGGGGGATCATTAAAGCGCGGGCAACTTTCTTTTGCACAACATTCAGAGCGCTCTTTGGTACGGACGTGCTATGAAATGGGTTGCCAGATTTTCTATCTTTTCCCCACTTCGGGGCCCTGGTGGGGACGGGGGCCCTACGCGGCTGCGTAATTCACTTATAGGGAGGGCCGGCCATGAGCGCAACATACAGTCATCGTAGCAGCAAGGTGACAGGATGGTAGGCAAACTTCATTAATTGTACGCAGAAAGGGGTGTTCTTAGTCTAGGGTGCTCACGTGACCTTCTCAGAGGCAGAAAGAGAAAACAAAGAGCCGCTGTGAGCAGGCCGTCATGTCAGAACCAGCCTACCTTGGTCTCTTGTTCCTCTAAGCTCCCTTTCTTTTGCACAGACAGACTCAACGGGGTTTGGTCTCTCTACCACCAGGATTCAATGGTTTTCCAGCTCGTAGAATTCCAGCAGGGATACGGATGCTGAGGATCCACGGGTCCATCTCTTCCATCAGCTGCTTTCAGCATGATGGCTACCTCAGTGGGGAGCTGCTTCCCACCATCAGCCTGCAAAAGGCCAGAAAAGTGTCAGATGAGGGTCAGAAGACTTCAGGTGAGCAGCAGTGACTGCAGCTGAACTCACCGCTTCTCCAGACACGTTCTCAGCTGGAATGGATTTGATCTCTACCTGTAGGACACAAACAGAGCTTTGGGGAGAGTTTCCCTCCTGATCTGCTCCATCTAGAGCTGCTCCAACCTGACTATTATTGTCACCTTCCAATGGGTCTCCACTGCTGGTCTCTGCTTCATCCTCACTTGTTTCGCTGCTTGAATCTTCAAATGAAGACAGGTTCATCCATCTTGTCCATGAACCAGAGCCTTTTTCTTGTGAAGAAGATCTTCTGGCCTCTAAAGAAGATCTTTTACGCTCTGAAGAACTGTTTACTTCTGAAGATGAGAAGAAGAGCAGACACATGTTTTAGACTCTGTAGCTAAAATAAAAGTTAACCCAGAATAAAAGGATTCAATTATGTCTGAGGGAAAAATGTGAAAATCAAATGAACTTTTCTAATGTCTCTTAACAAGATTCATTTACAGACATTTACAGACATGCAGAGGCTGATTAGATCAAGTGGATTACATCAGCAGATTTTGGGTCGGATCAGTTCTGGATCAACAACCAAATAGTTCCGTTTTTCAAAGAGAAGAATCCTGAATCAACAGTTTAGTTAAAGTTTAACAGTTTCATTTTATCTTAACAGAAAGACTGAAACATTGAAGGGTTGCATGAAATTATTGCTCTAAGTTTTTTAATTTCTTGATCAAGCTTGGTTGAGTATTTACATGAAATATTTCATTTGATGTTTAAAACAAAGTGACAGAAAACTATTTAATGTTCTGGTAAAAAAAGAGATTTTTCTGCCAAATCTTTGACAAAACTCGTGTCTTAAATTGAGAGAAGAGAGAAGATAAGCTTTGAAACGTTATTTTTCATTTATTTTCTGACTTAGTTATTACAGCAAGTTTTTTGTAAAGGCTTCTCCAACATATTATAATTTAAAAAGAAAATCTTTTTTTCCACTTTTTTAATGATCCTCCTGTCAGATTGAGTCCAAATCAGCTTCAAAGGTCAAATATTTTGCACAGTAATCCGTTTGTTAACAGTGAGAGACAACAGATAGTCTTCTAATCATCTTACTGCTGTCAGACTCTGAGTCAAGTGGTTCTTGTTCTGGTTCTGGTTCTGGTTCTAGGCTGCTGCTGGCCTGAGAGAGTTTCCTCTTTTTCCCAGCAGGCACCTCTTCAGCAGAGCATTTCCTTTTTCTTGATGTGGTCCCATCATCTTCAGGAAAAGATGAAGGCTGTTGGACCACACCACTGATATGTGCTACAAAAAGAGCAACACAACACTGGGTCACAACAACAACACTCTACATGCTGTATGTAAGGCAGAGCATCAGCATCAATAAATGCATCCTAATAACACCACAAATGTGTCATTAAATCTGTACTAAACATACCATTTATATGCTTGATTCTGATCATTTTAACCATTTTTATACTCAGTAAAGGTGAGTAAAAGTGTGTGTGTGTGTGTGTATGCATAAAAGTAACTTCTGTCACTGTACAGGACAGAGGTGAGCATCTCTCTGTTTCTATTGGAGGTGGGTGGTCATGTGAGGCTCACCCACATGAAGACTTCAGTCTCTACTTTGGGTTCTGGATGATCACAGAGAGCAAACTGGTCAAGTGTGTTTA
Organism: Oryzias curvinotus; assembly: GCA_023969325.1. NCBI lineage: Eukaryota > Metazoa > Chordata > Actinopteri > Beloniformes > Adrianichthyidae > Oryzias > Oryzias curvinotus. Next base: position 22,503,241 of record CM043723.1, read on the forward strand.
ATCTCCAAGCAATGACAGACCAGATGATGACCTTTTCTGTTTCTGCTTTAATCTGGATTCAGATTTACAGTCTTGTATGTATATTTCTGATTGTGTGCAGCTTCTGCTTTCCATCACCGGATGTAGAACAGAGCAGGAATGTTATCTGTTCAATGAGTTCACATCAGGGTTCCTGGAAGTTTCTTCAAGTTCAATTGAAGACTTTTTGAGACCTTTTTAGAAAATTCAGGCCAATGTCTCAGCCTGTTTCCCAGGACCTCTGACAAAGAAAATGAAATCCTGCAATGTCCCATCAGTCAATCAGTGGCGCCACCAGGGGGTGGCCAGGGGTGGCCACGGCCACCCCCCTCCGACACCTGGCCACCCCAGTGGCCACCCCACTAGCCACTATAAGCTGTGGTAGCATCAGTTGTGCGTTTTATCCCAAATGCACAGCCAGCAAGCGGGCAAGTCGCTCTGATCACCTAAACCGGCCCTCACCCCCTCCCCTCCCTGCTGCCTTTGAGTGCGCAGACATCTACAGACGAGCCGCTGGACGCAGAATGAATAAGACGCGGGGTTCACTTCCGCGTTCGAACCCTCAGATCCTCCGGGCCGGTCAGACAAAAGAACCAGTCTCAGTCACTAAAGATGAACGTTCTTTATTACTTTTTCCTTAAGTCCAAAACGGCGACTGACCGCACGTGTATGCGCTCCACACACTCACACGCGCTCTCCCCCCTCTCTTCCTGCATCGCGCGAGCACCGGTTTCAGCACGCACACACACGCGTGCGCGCGAGAACGCACGCACGCACACACAATCACACATCCCAAAATGCTACGTTTCTTTTCCTGTTAAATATTTTCCGTGGGTCTTTAACAATCTGTTTACTGTACTTTAGATCTGTATTGATGGATGGATGGATGGATGGATGGATGGATGGATGGATGGATGGATGGATGGATGGATGGATGGATGGATGGATGGATAGATGATAGATAGAATGATGACTTTATTAATCCCACAATGGGGAAATTTCATTTATCTGTGGCAGCAACACGACATTCAGAAATAATCTATATAATATAACATCAATAAAGGACATCACAAATGACATTTATATTACATAATTAAAAATATCACTAAAATTATTATCAAAAATTAGATTCTTATTAAATAAAGAAATAAATATTAAATAAATACAGCTGCAAAGGTGTAAAAAACATGCGGTCTGCAAAACATGTAAACCCAGTGTGCAAATACTTGGTGCAAATACATCATCAGCTGTGGTGGATGTGTCATTACTTTTTATAAATAAGTAAAAAAAGGATGTCCCTGTCACACGCGCCACTCATTTTCATGCACTATTTAAGCACTGGTTGTTGTGTTACCACAACATTTTGATGTGTTTTTGTTTCCACAGAGTTACCTATAGTCATTATTTGATGCTTGTGTCTGTCAATTTTCAGAGAATGAAGAGAAATTCAACATATATTCTAATTTTAAGAATAAAAGTGCAGGAGAAGGAGCGAAAGAGATGGTAGGGGAGCAACAGAGGAGTAGTGAGGAGGAAGATGAGACAGAGCAGCATGAATGACAGAAGATAATGAGGAAGACAAAGATGAGACGGCATCAGACGAAGGACAGTCAGCATCATTGGTCAGAGAAACAAAGCAGAACTCAGCTAAAGGGGCTCCACCTGATCCTGGACCAACTGGTGAAGTTAGAATTATGTTACCCTAATAATAAAAATGTTTCATGATTATTAGTCTGAATAGAAATGTCAACAGATATAATTAATAATTAGAAGGATATTTTTATTATTATTTCAGAACAACAGATTTAATTTTTTGTTCATTATAAATATCTCTCAGTCAAGAGCCGAACACCCCAAGCAGACACACCTAAGCATTAAATATAAACCAAAAAAAATATATATGTATCAGTAGTAGTATCTACTAATGGTATCTACTAGTATCTATTAGTTATTATACTAGTAGTATCTACTATAAGTTCATGTTCTACAAAATATCAGTAGGCATTTATCTTTCTGTTGGTTTTCTAAAGGTTGTTTTACTACGTTTGGTAGAATGAATTTTAAAAATATAGCTCATGGTTTTTGTGTGCCACCCTAAGATTTAATGTGGCCCCCTACCGGCCACCCCCATGAAAAATTTCTGGAGGCGCCACTGCAGTCAATTCTCCAACAAACTAAACCACAGCACTTGTGAAAGAGGAACTAAATCCACATGGGTGGTCAACAGCATGTTTGTAGTCCAGCCAGGGGTCTGACCTGGGTACCACCTACCTCCATGTTGTATGATGTCATCACCTCTAGCTCATATCACTGTCATTATTTCTTCATGTCAGGTGTGTTTGAGAGATTCTTGAGATTTATTTTTTAAATGACTTTTTCCCTTTTTCCTGACAAGAGCTGTGACACACAGAACTTTCCAGGCTCAGCCATCACATTTTCAGACTTTTGAAGGCTTTTTCAGGTGTGATGTCCACATTCATAAATGTGATGTTTTTGAGACTTTTTAGGAGCCCCCAGGAACCCTGCTACACACTCACATCCACACATAACACAACCATGCTGAGAGTCTGCACTGCATGACTTTGGAGTGACCTGGTTCAGGATTGCACACCTCACTGCTGTCCCCGTGTCACTGACACATGACTGTCCACAGGTGAAGGCCTGGGCCGAGGTCCGTGTGCTGCTGGGTACAGGAGGGGTCCATGCTCATTGTTAGATGGACGGATCTGAAGAAAAAGAATGGATAGAAATGACATTCATGTCCCACCACAATATTTCTGAGATGACAATTGGAATTTCTAAAGAAAAGACACAAGTGTTGAACCATTACAGCAGTGAAGGAGATATTGTGTGAATTGAGAATTGGGTATTGAGTGTGAATAAAATGTTAGTAATATTTGGGAACAATGAATCTAAACTGTTCTGAAATCTGTACTAAATAACAAAAAAGAGCAGTTTCAACATGAACTTTGTTTCTGCTTTTAAAAATTATGCAACATTAGATATTGTTTTACAGACTCTATATTGATAAAGTTAACATTTATGTTGATATCCCAAAGATTTACATGTTTATTTGTTCATTAGTTAAATAGAAATCTTTTCTCTCTGGGTGTAGTACATTTCTTTGTCCACTAGATGGTGCCAAGGAGCACACGAAGCTCAGATATTTTAATTATTGTTCATTTTCTTTGTTCGCACTGTAGATCGTCATACTAGCGATAAAAATACACAATAATCATGCACACACTTTATTCTTCACAAAACTTACCTTGGATTGGACATTTTTTCCAAGAATATTGACCGAAATCAACCGTGTGTGACATCACAGGATGCTGTGTGTTACACCTAAACATTTCCTACAAGAAACTAACAAAGGTTCCGGTTAGTATTAAATTAGCCGATAGTGAAAGAATTCAGACAATAGTTTGAGTAAATAAATGTGGAGCTAAAGTGGTTTGATGCGCGTTTTATATCAATTTGGCTTCAAGACGATTTTTAAAACAACTACTTGACCCGAAAGAAGTACAGACACAACAGGAAGTGGATTTTAGGACGTAATTGACCAGCGCACGCCTGTCGGTCACGGCAGACAGTGGCTGTGTCCGAATTACCGCCCTGACCCCTAACTACTAAAACCCTATATAGTGCTGCACTATATAGTTCTCTATATAGTTTTCTGAATTTTAGAAGCAATTCGGACACCCATGCTCACTACTTTTCTTTTTCGGGTGTTTTTCATAAGGCGCATGCCACGGAAACAAAGTGGCGCATTACCGCCACCACCTGGTCTGGAGGCGAACTACTTCTATTTAACACGGAGAATGACACCTATTTGTCAAAGTAAAAACATAATAAATATGAACATTTTACGGAGACTATTTATGCATCTACTGTGTTCTGATCATGGAAAAAGTGGCTGATTTATAAATAATAACATTACAAACACATTGGTGTAGATTTTATGTATTCGTTCATAAATAAACCCCCATGTTATTATTCCATTGCAATATTTATTTTTGTGCCGCTGAACGATTTACGGGCTCTTGCGAGGAGGCATTTTTTTCTGTAGTTTTCTCTTCTACCTTACTGAAAATGGCTTTGAATATGAATCTGTTCGTATTCTTGGCAATATTTCAACCGTTTTTCGTGGGATCAAACCGAAAACGAGCAGATATGCAGCAACACAGAGCAGCAAGGAGAAGCAGACGTCTCAGAAGATTTCCTCTGGATGCCCTGACCAGACATGAACAACCTGTAAGTTAAACTTAACGTTGTTTAGTTAAACTTAAGCATTTGTTACTAAATGTGCTCAAGGTCACACAGTCTGCTGGGTAAGAGTTTAACATTCTTTTTCAACATTGGATTATGAGTTGTGTAGTCTAACTACATGAAACACTTGTGAGTTCAAAGTTTAGTATTTTTTATTCACAGTCAATCACTTGTTTTAAACATAAATACTTTAATTTTTAAATATTTATATAAAAATCCAAAAACCCAGCCCAAAAAAAAGAGATTTTCCAGCATTCAAAAATACTTCATTAACTAAAATGTAAGACATCAAAATACAATGAAACATTAAAAAAAAAATCAGATTTAATTTTCTCAATGAAATAATTATTGTTGCATTTTACTGGGTCTTTCACATCTCTACTGCTTTCCCAACATAAAGGTTTCTGTCCTGGCCCTTTACGCTGACGCTCAGTCCGACACAAAACCAGATATTCGGTTGACCCGCAGGACCATGGAGCATCTGGTGGAGCAGCTTCGGGTTCCTCACACTCTGGGGGGGCACAGGAGACCGAGGTCCTGGTGTTCCTTTTCTGGCTGGTGTGTGGCACATCTTACGGTGTGGTAGCCAGAGTCTTTGACATGCCGCGGTCCACTGTGAGTGACATTGTCCACAGGACGGCAGACCGCATCCTCCAGCTGATGAGCAGGGTCGTCCAGCTTCCCAGTGGGAATGAACTACCATCAGTCACCTCTGGATTTTAGCAGCTCGCTTGGTCTTCCACCTTCCAAAAGGTCGTGGGGAGCATCGATGGCTGCCACTGAAGAATAAAGGCCCTAAAAGAAAATGCAGTTTTTTATTTTAACAGGAAACTTTTTTATTCCATTCAACTGCAGGCTGTATGTGACTCTAATGCCAAATGTATAGATATTTTTGTTGGGAATCCAGGATCAGTCCATAATTCACAGGTTCTACTTAAAAGCCCATTTTATGTAAATCAAACAAACCCACCTGAAGGATCCTGTTGGGTGATGGTGGGTCTCCCTGCATTGCTCATCCCATCACGCTGCTGACACCCTACAGGGAAGCCATGATGAATGTGGTTCAGGCCCGTTACAACCAGCACCACTCCAGAACACGCTCTGTGGTGGAGAGAGGATTTGGCATTAAGAATATGAGGAGAGGAGAGCAATATTTCTGGGGGCACTGGAAGTAAAACCAACCTTTGCGATGAAAATCATTGCCTGCAGTTCAATTCTGCACAATCTGTGAATCAGTGAAGGGGACTGCTGGGAGCCACAGATGTTGAGCCACACCAGGAACCAGTAGGACGAGCAGAGTGGCATCCGTCTGCGAGGACAAATCTCTGCTTTCCTTTTAGCTCCAACTGTGACACACATGACTCTAGAAGACCAGGATTATTGTTAAGATATATTAAATAAATGCTAACATATAAAACGAAATTGTAAATATGTACATCTGATATTTATATAAAAAATCCGTTTGAGATTGTTAAAAAAATTGCTCATATTTAAATAATACATGTAAATAATTCATTTTTGTTCCTGCATTTATTAAACAAATTGCAAAAACAACGATGACGTTACATTTTGTGAACAATATTTTAAACTCAGGTAAGCTTATCAGACTCTCCTGTCACTCTTTGTCCCTTCTTGCTCTTTCCTCCTCTCTTCTCCTCTGTCAACAACAACCTTTACCCGAACATGACAACTATTACAGTTTAATGATAAATAAATACCAATCTGATCAAGTGTCTCTTACTCCCATCCGGCACTAGCTTGCCTAAAAACAAACAGGCTATCTTTCTCCATCCACAGATAAATCAGATTTTCCTCATCATCGTCAGTCCCTACATATATAAACACATTTAAAAAAACGTGTTAATAACTTATGACTACGTTTAGAACTCACTCCTTTTTTGATGTAATATCAACAGCGTTTGTTTTTAGCCTTCGGCGCTAATTCGCGCTAGCGTTAGCTTTAGCATTACCGAAATTGATGAGCTTCAAAACAATGTAGGTTGCCGATTGAGGAATATAACATATTAAACACATCATCATACGTATTTACAAATATATTTTACAACAGATACTTGATACTTTTAAATATACTTACATTTTAAGTCCTCTTTCTCGCGCAATCGTCCTCCATCTTCAAATAATTCAAAGGCAGTGCATGGGTCACACGCAATGAATTCTGGTATGAACGCAGTGCATTCTGGACAATATTCGCCGATCGAGTGAGCATCGATCCACACTGGTTTTTCGTAGAGAATTCTGGGAAATTTCTAGTGCTCACGATTTTTGAACTGTAGATTCGGACAGCACTACAAAATGGCGACCGCACTATATAGTGCACTATATAGGGGTTAGGGCGGTAATTCGGACACAGGGAGTGTGACTTTTACCAAGTATTTTGCTGAATTTTTAACCTTTAACAGTTGGTCACTGTAAGCTGTAGAGTTACTTTAAAGCTATACCAAACCGTGAGTCACCAGAGATGCCGAGGTCAGTGGTTTTTAATTACTATTTAGATTGAACTGCTATTAGCATAGCATTAGCATGTTAGCCCGTAGAGGATCTTCCACTTATTAAATGCATTCGTTTTTCTTGTTTTTTTTTTTGTTTTTTTTGGTGGTCTGTTTCTACTAACTGCAACACTGGGTGTGTTTGGTAAACAAATAAGATCATTTGTGACGTTGAAGGCTTTTTAAAAGTAAAAAAGTGGTAAAATTAGATCCGTTTTTCTGAAATGACCTGATCAGAGACCCGTCGATCAAAGCGCTCAGACTGCAAGATTTAAGCAAATGTTGGGCTTGTTCTAAATATCCAATGTCATTCTAACAGTCTTTTCGTGTTTTTTAGCAGGAGTCAGTGAAAGAAAAATGTTTAGAGCAGGGGTGGGCAAATATTTTAACTTGCGGGCCACATTGGGTTCTACAATTGGCTAGAAGACGGGCCGGACCAGGACAGGAGCAGATGTGTGGAGTGAGAATGATATAACATGGAATGTAGATGAAAACAAATGTAGATCCATTTTTTTTTTATTGTGAAGCCCTTTGGTACCTTCAAGGATTCGTAAAGTACTGTATAAAGTTTCATTCATTCATGATCCTTTTAATAAAAGAAATAACATGATCGTGTGACCAGATTTAAAAAACACAAAAACATTGGTCTCTGATGTTGGTCAGTGGGCCGGAACAGACTTGGTCATCTCCCTCACAATATTTTTGTTTGAGACTGTTTCTGAAAATGTTGCAGAATTGAAGCTGCTGGACTGAAGCCTGTCCTCATTATTGAGCCTCATACAGTTAGCAGATCCCCCCAAAGTGTCTCTTGTTTACACTGTTTAGAAAAGGTTGTGTAGTGGCTCAGACTCTGAGATGAGTGTCAGTCCTCCTGATGCTAATCCAGCAGAACAGTCCAGTCAGTCTGACAGCTGATCGTCTGCTGTGTCTGGTTCCTAACACAGAGCACACGGCCTCTGAGCTGCAACACTTCAGTGTCTGAAACAGCCCCCCAGCCCAGAACATTCACCTGTACAGCCTGATGAAGAAGAGGAGGAGCCAGAGAAGAAGGCGCCCATGAGAAGCTCCTTTCAACTTTAAACGGATCCACACTTCATGCTCAGAGTGAAGAGGAAGAGGAGGAACTTGAAAGTGAAGGTTGATCCTTTCTGGACCACATTTAGCCTTAGAGCCCCACTGCAATCATCTAAAGTACAATCATTCCAGTTCTTCTTCTTGGGGGTTGGGGTGTGTGGGGAGTGTGTGGTGGGTGAAAAAAAAAAAATTTTTTTTTTTTTAAATGGAGCAAATATTTAACAAACAATCATTTTTTGTCAATGACAACAATATCAATGCTGAGATAAAGGTAGACAAAAAAACAAAAAACAAATATGAAAACAAATATAACTTAAAAAAATATTCAATAAAATAAGGGTCTATTACAAAAGTTTAAATAGATCAAATAAATTACACAATGTCTGGGCATTCTTATGATTCATGTAATGTAAAGATTTAGAGAATAGGCTGAGACGGTTGAGTTATCCATTAATGTGAGGTTTCACCTTTATTAATTTACAAGTATGAATAAAATGCTTTGAAATTACAATCAGTGCATTAATCAGAAAGTCCAGATTTTTGTCAATTAATTTTAATCAAATTTTAATTGTATTCCATTTTAAAGGGTTAATGATGATATTTTTGGATTGGAGCCAATTATGAAAAGAAGACCAAAACTCTTTTACATGGAAACATTCAAAGAAAAGATGTTCCACAGTTTCTACATAATTTCCACTAAAGACACAAAGATCACTGTCCCAGTTAAAGCGAGAATGTAAAAAATGATTGAAAGGGTAAATATCTTTTAACGGGATATCTAGTATCATATACATATACTACATATAAGATATGTAGTAAAATATCTTTTACTACACTCAGACATGACTCAAAAATAGCACTGCTCATATAGCAAATCTATCAAAAATGATGTCAAGAGTTCAGCTCTAAGAAAATGACAAAAGAGCAAAGAAAACAGAATAATTTGATTTATTATTTCTAATTATTAATATTTCCTGGCTTTTTTTGTTTATATTTGCATACTTTTGACAGAATATATTTATTATCCTGGATTAATATTCCTGTCTGTTTTATTCATATTTATGTTTAAAAAGTTAAAGTTTTAAAGGATTAAAAGTCTAGTTTTATGTGTTCAATAAATTTTTTTGTTGTTCGGCCCGCAACCTAAAGTGGTTTTTGGATTTAGGCCCCCTCTGCAACTGAGTTTGACCCCCCCTGTGATACGAGTCTAGAGAATTCATGCAATTTTTTGTGTAAAATGAGCAAATAAAAATAGGGCACACAAAAGGATGTCGTCAAATTGTGTTTGTGTGTGTGTGTGTGTGGGGGGGGGGGGGGTAGCAAACAGGTCCTGTGGCGCCCTTCATACCACTTGGTGCCCATGAAATTGCCCCCAGTCTCAAAAAGGTTGGTGACCCCTGGTGTAGGTGAAGAACAAGATCAGATTCCAACAGCTAACTGAAGTGAGGCGGGTCAAAGGTCATCAGAAGGAGCTGCAGCAGGAGATGACAGAGCTGATGAGGAGATGCTGTGAGCGTCAGCAGAGACGGGAAAGCAGTTATCTGTCACTGAAACCTGAGTTCTTTGAGATGTGAATAAATCAAGTCAACGTGGTATTTTGTCATTTTCTCACTGACTGAAGATGCTTGAATGTTTCCCATGACCTACAATGATTGACATGTAACCCTCACAAAAGCTCATCTAGCTGACATACTGATGTGGTAACAATTTTCACTTTTTTAAGAATTCAAAAAAATTTGTGTGTGTAAATATGTTAAAAAAAATCCTGTTAGGCCAGAATTAAAGAAAACCATCAGTCTGTAAAGGAGAAATGGAGCAGTTCAAACCTCACTGAATGTGGACAGGTGGGTGTTTATTTTTTCTGATGAGATAAAGATGCTCTGTACTTAAAAAATAGGCTTCCAAAGTTTAGGGAAACAAATGTAACAAAAAAAAAAATTTTTTTTGTAATGATCCTTTTTAAATACACAGGTGGTTATTTATTTCAATTGAAAATAGTAGTCAGGCTTTTATGGGGAAAACATAAATACATATTAACTGTCGTGGTACATGTTCATAAGTCATCACCAATAAAAAAAAAACAGCTCTCTGCTAACAAAGTGTGATAAAAACATCTTGTCCTTTCACTAAGGTGTATGTTACAAAATGTTACAAAAGAGTCATTTATTAAAAATACATTATATATTAAACGTTTGTATTCAACCAGGGAGCCGCCATTTTGTGAAGTTGCTATGTTAGACACAATTTTAAAGCAATTAAATAAATGCTGCTACAATATTTTATTCTAAAAACATTGTAATTGTTGTAATTTAGGTCACAGATTCACTCTTTTTTTCTGCAAACAGTAAGTAATACTGAGTTGGAGCTTCAAAGTTGTGAATAATAACGTATTATGATTGTCTAATGTTCATGTCCTAAAAAATGGTTTTGCCCGTTTTCTATCCAATCACGTCCAAAATATGGGGTGTGGCTGTCTGTGATTGGTCCACGGCCGTAGAACCTTCTGGAACGGTGGAGACTTCGTCCCTTTCACGCAGGACTTCTGAGTGATCGGACGTGTCTGTCAGAGCTCTGTGAGAAAAGATTTTCCTTGGTTTCTGCATCCAGAGGATCGGCTGATTTTCCCCAGAGAAGCATCGCTACTATAAAATATAAAAAACTATAAAATATATAAACTATAAAATATCCATATGGTTTAATATCAGATTATATTTTCATGGAAGGTCCGAACGAGACAAAGGCTGCTGGTTCAATGAAACATATTCAAATGAAAATGCTCCTACATATAATTCAGTTTAAAGGGCCTATATATGCTTTTCTTTAGCCTTTCAGACTAAACTATGTCCACATATGTGATCATTTATTACGTTTGATGAAATATTAGTTATGTTCATGAACTGTTTTCCTACACGGATGTAAAGCGACTCGATCTCTGAGGCACCAGCTTTCGCTCATTGTGAGTGTCGCCCATTTAATGACGTCATCGTAGAGCCAGACTCTGCAGCGTGTCTGCATTTTGAACAAGAAAAAAAAAACAATTTTCTGACTTTTGCAAAGATGGATGTGCATATAGTTCATCTGCCTTCAGTAGCCTTGGTGTTTATTCCATCTCAGAATGGAGACGGCTAACAGGTTCACTGGGTTGAAAGTCTGTAACAAAATGTAGACAACATCACCAGATGAACATTTCAGGATTTATTCAAATCAGAACATCGTTTTATGTTCTGATTACCAATGGCTGCAAACATTTTCTTTCTCTTTGAAGCATCAACCTCCATATCAAAAATCCTCTTCGTTTTCATCCAAATCATTTTCCTGAAAAAAGTCAACTCAGAGAAAAAGTAATCCCTCTGGGTCAGGGGTCAGGGGTCATTTTAGGGAGGGTGGGGGCCGTTCCTGGATGAACCCACACATCTCCAGGCAGAAGGTGTCACGTCCCAGTATCTGTCCTTCCTGTCTTAGGGTGGATGTGTCTCACCAGTCCTTCATCATGGCTGGACTCTGTCATCCTCCAACTCATGGATGAAGAAGGAGCTCCTCCAGTGTGGGCCTGTACTCTGGAAGTGGAGCTCAGCACTCCTGGAAGAAGTCCTTGCAGTCTGTGAAGAAGAAGAGAGAAAGGATGAAGATGACAGATGCAGAGATCCATCCACTCAGCCAAGTGGGGAACAGCTCCTGCCTTGTTTCCATCTCCAGAAAATTCTTTGTGTTGAAGCGTCAGTAGAGGATAACGTCAAACATCACAACCTCCAGCTGCCCCACTGTAGTGGACCCGGCTGAGTAGAATCCACAATCAAACTCAGGGGGGGGGGTCAGAGACACCCATTTCTGCAAATCACACACAAAAGAAACACATTTTTGTGTCGTCCTGTCAGCTGTTCCCAGCTCAGTTATTGGATCACTGTGTCACTATCCATCTTCATTTGCTGATATTATATGAGCTACAGAAATAACTGGACAGGAACATTCCTTTAAATATGAACCATCTGCCCCCCCCTCCCAAAAATAGTGAAAAGCAGAAGCAGAGAGTGGATCACTCACCCCAGATCATCTCATGAACTGTGTTCTTCTCTGTGACAGAGCTCATTCCAACATCCATCAGGTGCACTGGTGGGACGTCAGAGCCGGTCTCTATTCAGATGTTCTCCAACTTGATGTCCTGATGGAAGATGTTCTTTTCTTCCAGATCCTTTACAGCTTGAACAAACTGTTTGAGGATCTGAGGAAGACAGGAAACAAGGAATAAAAGAGAAAAAGGACTTGGAAGAAGAAAGAGAAAACAAAGAGCCGCTGTGAGCAGGCCGTCATGTCAGAACCAGCCTACCTTGGTCTCTTGTTCCTCTAAGCTCCCTTTCTTTTGCACAGACAGACTCAACGGGGTTTGGTCTCTCTACCACCAGGATTCAATGGTTTTCCAGCTCGTAGAAATCCAGCAGGGATACGGATGCTGAGGATCCACGGGTCCATCTCTTCCATCAGCTGCTTTCAGCATGATGGCTACCTCAGTGGGGAGCTGCTTCCCACCATCAGCCTGCAAAAGGCCAGAAAAGTGTCAGATGAGGGTCAGAAGACTTCAGGTGAGCAGCAGTGACTGCAGCTGAACTCACCGCTTCTCCAGACACGTTCTCAGCTGGAATGGATTTGATCTCTACCTGTAGGACACAAACAGAGCTTTGGGGAGAGTTTCCCTCCTGATCTGCTCCATCTAGAGCTGCTCTACGTCACTCTCACTGGTAACCCATCAGAAACAGATCTGTAGCCTCCATCTCCCAGCAGGCCTTGCTTCTTGTACTTTGCTGCAGAGACACCAAATACCTTCAGTTATGACTGAGGAAAAAGTTATTCAGCAGGAGGTGAATGTTTTTGTTACTGAAACGCTGAAGGGTTGCATGAAATTATTGCTCTAAGTTTTTTAATTTCTTGATCAAGCTTGGTTGAGTATTTACATGAAATATTTCATTTGATGTTTAAAAGATAGTGACAGAAAACTATTTAATGTTCTGGTAAAAAAAAGAGATTTTTCTGCCAAATCTTTGACAAAACTTGTGTCTTACATTGAGAAGAAGAGAGAAGATAATCTTTTAAACATTATTTTTATTAGTTTCTGTTTCTGCTTTAATCTGGATTCAGATTTACAGACTTGTATGTATATTTCTGATTGTGTGTGGTTCTAAAACAGAGAATAAAGAAAAGAAATAATGCAATTATAATTAAACAAATTCAATAACCAAACCCAAAATAATAAGTCTTAATAATAAGCACTTAGCCTGTTATATCTGCACATTACAAACATTCCACAAACATCTATAGCATTAATACTCAAAATATTATACAGAAAACTTATATGTAGCTAGCTTAAAACTTAGGCTTAAAACTAGCTTAACTTGTTAGGTTAGCAGAAAATGTCCACACCAATAAACAAACATTTTCCCCTAATATAAACACAGAAAATGGGCTCACCGCTCTCATGGAAGCACAATCAGGCTAATAAAAGTGAACTTCTCTGGAAACATCGCCATTTTCTCCTCTGTTTACAATGACGATGCTATCAACTCAAAAAACGGCCGCGCCCTCTAGAGGCGAACTTCAGAACAACACCTCAGTCCACTCTTCAGAACAGCATTGATTAAAATTAGAGTTTAATAATAGAGAATTGTATTTTGATTTTAGAAAATAATATTGTGTTACCTTATTAGCCAGGAGGTTGACTGAATTTGTGTTTCAATGAGTTTTAGCTTGTAGATATTAAAACTTAAATCTCTTTCATAACTAGAATAGTGATATTTGATTAAGATCAAAGTCTTTTCATGTTTTTCTCTTTAGGAATGAGCTGTATATGTTTCTGAGGCACTAACTTAATGCTGTTGTCACGTATGAAGTGTGTGTTTGTCTAAATGCATTGTAAGAACAGAAATGTCATATAAAAACCTCTGCCCTAACTTGTTCTATACGTATTACAGATTTATAAGATAATTGGTAACAATGAAAATATGTCTCCATATTAGTGAAAACCATGGCACATGTACAATAAATCAATTGAAATGGATCATTTAGTCATATTTTCTAAATGTTAATAAATTATGCATCATATGTAATTGAAAAATATATTTGGTGAAATCATATGTAATGTAAACTACATCTACAATATGTGATCCCTAAAATGGGGAGCATGAAAAAGACATCTGCAACTGAGGACCAGATGTAGCTCAAGCTTCAGCTGGCACGTGTTGAGTCTAATGTTCAGGTCATGCCATGGTGCAAAACCAACATTTTTACAAAAACCAAACGCCAGTTTCAAAATGAAAACTGGGTCTGTATGGAAACTGTGAAAAAGTTAAGAGTTAAGAAAAGAAAACAAAGAAATGGAAGAGGAGCCGGAAACTTCACAACATTCCAGATAAACACCAAACACTTGGACAATTGAAACAGCCAGAATACACTAAACCAAACTAAGCTTTCTGCCAGATCAAATAGCTGAACTTCATAAGAACTCCGACCCTGAAAATGCATTTGGCCCAGACCCAGAGGCTGAATTTGAGCCAGAGGACAAACTTCTATATGAGCCTGATGCATCTGTCCATACTGCTCAGACAAACACGATACGTCATGAACACTTCTGTAATGACACCATTGAAGCCTTTTCTGATCCAGACATTCTGACCACACCACTGGAAGTAACGCGACTACTCACTGATAACACAGAAGAAGCTGGTAGTAGGTTGGGAGTTCTTAGAGATGTCTACAGTGCTTTTTGCCATGAATTCTACAACTGCTGCACACTGGGGACAACAATGAAATTACCCTTCATCAGACATGATTTTAAGGCTGATACTTGGAAAGCCATTGGCAGAATTCTCCTGAGAGGATACCAAGATTACCACTATCTTCCCATTAAGCTTGCACCCTCTTTTTGGAGGAGGTGTTTTTTGGAGCAGTGTCCAGTGACTTGACAGAAGCCTTTCTTCAGTTTGTGAGCCACCAATCCTGAGACAAGCAATGTTTGTTGTCCACTGCTAGAAGGACATCACAGAACCCTGGATCAATCTCAGTTATGAACACCTGACAGAGATGTATGCTAACCTTAAGCCAACGTCTAAGAAGGTGTTAAAAGTGTTGAGGTTCCCAGACAGTTTGAGGGCAAAGTAAACACAAATTGATCGTCACCCGAAGGTATATTCGAGAATTTAATGAGGACAAACTTGGGACGTTTCTGAGTTTCTGCACAGGATCAGATTTGATTGTGTCAAACTGTGTCACTGTGGAGTTGATAGTGATGTCTGATTCCACCAGACGGCCAACAGCTCACACCTGTGGAATGTTTCTACAGCTACCAGACTGCTACGAAAAGTTCCCAGACTTCTGAGCAGAGTTCAATGACGTCCTTGAGAGCAATGTTTGGGTGATGGATATAGTCTAGCACAGAAAATGTTGCTTCATAAACACGGCTGTAGCCACGTTGTTGTCTGTCCAAAGTGTTAAGATTGTTCCAGACAACAGATCATCAACTTGTCTTGGGCTGACTTTGATTTGCACAGAGAGGGTAAATTACTTAACTGAAAGGGGGGTGGGTCGCAACCACACCCCTCTGCTGTTGTCTGTCGCGTCCCCTCTCCACTTTCTGGTTTCTATCCCAGTCATGTGGCCGAGCCCAGACTCTACGATGTCCAATTCTTGGGGCTGGCATGCTTCAAGCACCACCGCTGCTGCTGCCGCCACTGCTGCTGCTCCACAACACCACGCATGTGGCTCCCATCGCTGGTGCTCCAACAGCAGCAGCTCTTGTGGTGTGTCTCTTTTTTCCCAGTCCAAGTCCAGCTGGTCATTATTTTTAGAGGATCGAAACTCCAACACACCTTGATCACACACACCGGCGACTGATCAGCAGCTTTGCCATGAGCCATTCAAGGGCGCTTGGAGTTTCAGGTTGCACAACCAGGATCAATAAAAAAAAGATTACAAAACAAAAATGGTACAGGTAGGAAAATCACCCGTTACACATGCCCAGTGTGTACATGGCATAGATTTGTGCCTGGTTTGTCTGCAGGAGTGCGTCTGAATGAGCGAGTGGCCCATCAATAAGCTAATTAACAAGAGTAATCTCATTAAGTACAAACCTTCTTTAACCAAATATTACTCTTCCAACAGTAAATTTGGTCTTTTTTGGCACCAGCAAGTTTTAATGTTGGCAGGCTGCATTCCTTCATCCTTGGAGTGTTTTTCTTCCTCTTCTTTCTCAACTAGACGCTGATGTTTCCTTTGATCTTTTGTTAATTTTCCACAACCTTGAATAGATTTTTCTGTCTGTCAAACACCAGACTTAAGATGAGTGAGATGATGGAAATTGTAGCGGCCCCTTTTGGTCATAAGCGAGACGTTTGGAGCTTCAAACCAGTGCCTATTTTATTGGTCTTTGACACAACAGTCCAAAGCACCATGTGTATTCGTGCACCGGGAAAACTAAAGTAAAATACAATAAAGACATTTAAGTTTCACTTATAACAAAGTTTTCAATGTTCAAAATTAGTCCACAATGCTGCATAACAAGCAACAAGATGTGCACCACCAATTCAAGGACTTTCAAACACATTTCTGTAAGAGAATTTGGTAAACAAATGTAATATTCAAGCAAAAGTGAGAAGCCTTTAAGGTTTAACGCTTGACATGTGGTTTAAATAAACCACGACTTCCCGGTGGTTTATTTTTTGCTCATTTTAAAGGCTGGTTAACAGTGACCTGTTAAAACCATTTCTGCATGTACGAGTTATTGTCGCCATGTTCATGGAAGGGAAAGTCCACTGCTTTTGAGGAGGGTCCTGAGACAGACCCCGACTCGTCAGCAGCCTAATGTAGAGTGGGCACGTCCCCTGAACTGCAGACTTGAAGGTACATGTGAATGCAGGTTACAGCTATTTAACTACACAGAAAACATATTTACTGTATCGTCAATTTCTAAAACCCCACCTTTATATCATGGGAGATTCTGCTGTTGGACAGGGAGTCCCTCACTTTTTGATCTCATCATGTCTGGAGAAGCTGAGGTCTGGGTTTTGCATCAATTTTGGTATTCACATAACATTATGCCTCCTTCCAAATCATATGAAAGAGAAACTATAACGTCATTTATTTTAACTTTTAATGTCTTGAACAGCAAATTCCAATGTTACACGTCTTTTTGACAGACCACCAGTCCATTTGGTTCCCTTAGCCCACATGTGTCAAACTCAGGCCCGCGGGCCAAATTGGGCCCACAGTTATAATTGGCTCGCGAGATCATATCAAATGTGCATCAGAGCTGGCCTGCAGTATATGCTGTACTGCTAATACTACAAATCCCACAATGCTTTGCTAGTATGTTGGTGGCGGTCAAAACCGGCAAGCTCTCCTTTTTTTCTGTTGACAGTGATTGACAGCCATGCTCCAGTCACATCGGACAAATTAATTTCACCCTCCACAAAAATGTCCAAACCATGCTTGTCTTGTGTCTGGAGCCAACGTAGCTGTAACGAAACAATATAACATAATAAGAAATATGAAAAGGTTAAACATGACATATGAGTTGCAGTAAATGTTTCAATAAATATTGACTTTACTTCACGGCTTCATTTTGGCCCACTGTGAATTGGAGTTGGACAGCCCTGCCTCAGCCTATCACTTTCTTGTGGAGAGTGACATGTTCCTTGTTCCATGAAGGAGCCTGCTTGTCTGGGCTCAGCCCCGATGTTGTTCATGTCCAGCTTGGTGGGAGCCCAGAAACTGCAACAGTTTCATTTGAGGACTGCACAGACCTGGACATCAGAGACAAAAACTCAAGCTTGTGGGTTTTGGATTTTTTTCTTCCAAATTTTTGTTCTTCGGTTCTGAGAAGCATCCTATTTTTAATTTCCACTTTCTCCACTACACCTATTTTTTAAGGTCTAGCACAAAATGACATTAACTCCCTCTTTTCTTTGAAGCTTGAAGGGGGCATTGAGCTTTCCGATACTGGAAGATCAAGTGTACAGGAATTGATCTGACAGAGCATCAAAAATGGCTTTTTGAGAAGCTATTGATCCAAGCTGTGAGTGAAAATGTTTCATTTTGGCAGAATCTTTTAGTGTAGTTATCAGGGATGCGTGGGTTTAATGTTTTTGCTTTTCGTTATAGACAGACTGTTGGACCTTTTCTAATCATTAGCAAAGACATGATAGAAAATGTTTTACATCCCTTATGATAGTTTGTTTTTTGGCACCGTTAGACTCTAGACCAGGGGTCAGCAGTGTTTATGACATGAAGTCACAATTCTAAATGTTCTCCTGACAACTGAGCCATCACCTACTATAATGCAAACTCTAATATTGTCATGATCGGCTTCGGCTGAGTAGAGTCAGATGCTGGAACCCGGAAAGAGCCCAGGAGAGTTAGATGGAGAATAAGATGATTTATTGTTGTGGACAAGGACCAGTGATGTGGCGTGGAGTTGTGGTCGTGGCGTGGAGAGGAACCAGGGCTTGAGGTAAGTCGTGACGTGGCGTGGAGTTGTGGTGTGGCTGGAGGCTTTGGAGAACTGATGGTGATCAGGCTGCTCGTGATGAGATAGGACCCAGGTAGACACTCGTGGGATTTTGTACTGTAGATGAGGCGGAGAATTGCAGTTATCATGGAGCATGAACATAGAGAGCAAGAGACAAAACTAGAGCCCAGGTAATGCACCATAAAGGGGCAACGATGTGGTGACGAATGCTGGAGCTGGATCTGCTTAAGAAGGCTGGCAGGGGATGAGGGGAGTGTCCACAGCACTGAATTGACCTGCTGTTTGAATTCACAAACAGCAGGTCAAATATTTTTTTTAAACATGTTAACTCAAAAAAGTGGTTTTATATCTAAATCAATAGGATTGGATTTGTTCTTTGTTAATTACTAATTAAATTTAAAAAATAGAAGAAATCAACAAAATGTAAAGGTATACAATTTTGAAGATAATGGGAATAGAATCAGGGTTTAGTGATGTCATAGATATCAGATGACGTCAATGCCATTATGTAACGATGATGTCAGAGCACCTGATGTAAGCTTATGTCATCATGTAATCAAGTGACATCACATGACATCATATGACATCATGCAGATTGGCCACTCTAGTTCAGATATACATTTCAGATTTTAGTCAAAACATTCGTTGCGGTCGAAGAGATCAAAGGTTCAGAGCACTTTGGAAACGCACTTGGAGCACGTTCTTTGAAAAGACTAAAAGCTTTTGTTTCAGAAACTTTCTTTAAACTCTGTCATTTCTGTAAAATGCCCCGTGTAACCAAGGCAAACAAGACCAAAAATCCAAGCCCAAAACTCAGTGAAGTTCAGGAAGAACTCAACACGCTGAAAAAGGCCCATGAAAAGCTCATCCAGGACAAAAGAGGCCAGGGTCTAACTACCGAGGTGGTAGCTCTTGAGCATGAAAATGCTAAATTAAAGAAAGAAATGGAAGAACTTGCTGTTCCAACTGACACCAAAGAGTTGAGGGAGAAATTCAACAACTTAAAAGAAGAGAAAGAGCAGACGACTGAAGAACATTTGACCCTGAAACAGGCCAGCCTTGACATGGTCTGGGAACTTAAAGAGTGCAAGGCCGTGTTGATGCAACAAATGGACATTGGTGAGAAAAATGAAGCTTGCATCAAAAAGCTGAAACAGCAGGTGAAAGATTTCAAAGAGCAGAAGGCTGCAAAGGGAGGCAAAGGACCCAAACCAGACACCAACAAAGTCTGTGAGGACCTTGAAAGAAAATATCAGGAGTCTCAAGAGGAAAATGACGAACTAAAGGCAGAAAATCAAGTTCTGGTTGATGAAGTTGAAGATTTGGAGAAAGAAAATGCTGACTTAAAGAAGAAACTGTTAGCCTCTGCTCAGCATGAATCCACAATCGCTGAGCTGAAAGAGCAACTGAGGAAACACGAAGAGGAGAAAAAGGCTCTGCTTGAATTGAACAAACTCAAGGAAAAAGAAGCAGAAGATGCAAAAAGGGAGTTGGAAGAACTGAAGGTAAACAAAGAGAAGAAAACAGTCTCTGTCCAGACTGACTCTGATGCTGAGGAGAAGAAAACAGTCTCTGTCCAGACTGACTCTGATGCTGAAGAGAAGAAAACAGTCTCTGTCCAGACTGACTCTGATGCTGAGGAGAAGAAAACAGTCTCTGTCAAGACTGACTCTGATGTTGAGGAGAAGAAAACAGTCTCTGTCCAGACTGACTCTGATGCTGAGGAGAAGAAAACAGTCTCTGTCCAGACTGACTCTGATGCTGAAGAGAAGAAAACAGTCTCTGTCCAGACTGACTCTGTGAATCAGGAATGCATCACCAAAGAGGGAGAAACTACAAATCCCAAAGACCAGACTGGGGAAAAGACAACAGAGGTTGGAAAAACAAACTCTCCTGACACAGAAAATGATGGAAGGGCTGAGAAGGAGAGTGATGGAATGAAGAAAGATCTTCAAGAAATCCAAGAGGAACTTTCTGTCCAGAACCTCAAAAGCAGGGAGAAAACAGATCAACAGGTTGAGCTAGAAGAAGAGGAACCAAAGAAAGGAAAGAAGGTCAAGAGGTTTTCCTTCACCAAATTTTTCCGCAGATTGTTTTGCTGTAAATAAGTAAGGAAAGCGACTGCACACAATTAAAAAAAGATCAACCTTGTCTTAAAAAAAGGGCTGCATGGTAAGGTTTGCATGTTCTTTTCATGCATGCGTGGGGTTTTCTCTGGGTGCTCCAGTTTCCCCCCACAACCCAAAATAGAAAAGATGTCAATCAAGAATCGTCAGGGTTTAGATGCTAGTGGGAGTGTGTGCAGTGATTGAGTTCAACTATTTGAATTTGTTTTTAGATTGAAAAATCGGGCTGCATGGTTAAATTGGCCTTTTCTTTCCATGCATGCGTGGGGTTTTCTCTGGGGGCTCTAGTTTCCCCCCACAATCAAGAAAAATACATTAGGACTGTACAACAATCACTGCTAAAAGGACTTCATCTGCTACATCCTCTTCTAGATCAAATAAACGGACTTGAACCATTTAAAAAAAAACGGGCTGCATGGTTAAATTGGCCTTTTCTTTCCATGCATGCGTGGGGTTTTCTCTGGGTGCTCTAGTTTCCCCCCACACACAAAAAAAGTTAATATCAAGATTCCTAAATGTAACGACACAAGACACTGGTAATATCCAGGAAAACATTGAAAAAGATTTGAATAACATTTATTTTTTGTGGTTACATTTAAGCTTTTATCAAAAGTGTTCATGTTTACTTCTAGTCATTAATTAAAACTGTTTTAGGTTTTATTTCCAAGTATTTATGAAAATGTATATAATTTGCAATAACTAGTTATTAGTTTGTAATGAAAAAAGAAATTAAAATTAAAAGTACAAAAAATAAAAAATAAATAAAAAAACATATATATAATCCAGCCTCAGAGAGTCCCAAACTTTCTGTGATGGTCCCAAGCCCATAGAAATGGAGAGGGTATATATGCTGGTTGGACTCCAGGTTTTCCTTTGCTTCCATGTTCAGTCAAAAAGCAAAAGGCTCTGGTAGATGGTACTCTGGCTTCAGCTAGACGGGGTTCAACTCCCTGCAGTGTCCTTGAAAATTTTTTGACATGAAACATCAAAGTAAACAGTCTTCCAAAAAAGATGATTCTAAAGTTTTTGATTGTACCAACCTGACACTTTTCCCCTTAAGTTTCAGATATGAGGAGGCAGCTGCTGTTCCTGGAAATGTCTTCATGTCAAACCAAAGATTGAGCTCCAGTTGAAAAATGCTTGATTTGATTTGATTTGATTTGATTTATTGATTTATTTCAAGCATTGTAGTCAAAAGCTTCAACCTCTTCTGTTCCAGAAAGGTTGAACTCACCATCTGATAATCCCTGAGCTCCAGAGGTCATGCGTGTGCACGCTGAAGACATAAAGGCCCTCTCAATAGATCACTGAATTCATGATCCACCATGGAAAGTGAAGGAGAGAGGAAACGCGTGGCATATTTTTCAGAGGCGGCGTTGGAGGTCTGAATGATTTCATAGAAAGAATTCAAGCCTGTCTTTGCTAAGAAAAGCAACACTGATGCATCACTCAGGGAAAGAGGGTCAGCTTGACAAAAAATAACTGGAAGAGTAAATGCTGACTTCCTAAAGATCATTCCCACTTTAATTCTGGAATAATGAACAGACAATTAAGGGCATTTAAATGATATCTATTCAATCATCATTCTATAACTAATCAAGTATGACTTTATTTCCTGCCACCGAGTTCCCATAAGGTCAAATAATGTTATATTTACTTAGAAATATATTGTGTTCTAGTTTAGATGTAATCATTCTGGATCCAGAAGAACTGAGCCAAGAGAAAATGAAACAAAAGAATTTAACAAAAAGGTAACGGTGAAATCAAGTAATCTCTGGAGCCATAAAAATCATTTTTAAGTCATTGTGTTTGTAGCTAATGGAAAGAAGGTGGAGGCTCATCTGACTGGTGGGGGCTGCCACCACCTCCCCTCATTCCTGGGGGGTAACTCGTGACAGTGTAGCCCTCATGACCCAAGTGACTTAGTGATGTGTAGGTTTATCACTGGATAATTGTAACTTTATACTAATGTGGCTAAAGGTGCTAGCATTACCATTAGCATTGTTCGCCATCTTGTGCTGTCTGAATCTATAATTCCAATATTGAGTGTGCAAGAAATTTCCCAGAATTCTCTACAAAAAGCCAGTGTGCAGTAATGCTCACTACATTGGCGAATACAGACCACAATGCATTGCATTTGAATGATTTGAAAATGGTGGAAAGTTGCGTGAGGGAGATGACCTATGAATAAGTATTTTCAAGAAGCATCTGTGGTAAAATATCATTTTAGTAAATATGTAATATGACATACCTAATATGCAAGTATTATTAGTTCTGTCCAAAGACAAAGCTAGTCCGGGGAAGATTCGACGAAGGAGGACCGCAGAAGGCGGAAATGCTCCTACGTACTCCAGAGAAGCTGTGTACAATCATCAGGTGTTCACAACTGTCACACAGCCCTCTCGCAAAGAAAAAGTGTTACCAGTGTTATAATTCCTCTTCAGATGCTTGCAGTGCACATTGACACATGCAATGGGAAATCTGCTTCACATGAGACTGATGAGGAGGAGGCAAGAAAATATTGAAGCTGAAAGTGAAGGTTTTATTTAGGAAATATTGCTTTTTCTAAATTTACAGGACTCTGACTTGTGGATTGTAGAGAACAGATGTACGGTAAATAGAATATTAGTAGTATCCTAAGTTAGTGTTTTTGGAACTACTCTAGTGCTTTTTAACATGTACCTTTCTTTTAATGTCATAGGTGGTTTGTCCAATTTGCTCCAATTTTCTTTTCTGAATAAGACATTGCAGTGCATGCTGGTCTGTGTGCAGAGAGGTGAGATTTCGCACTTCCCCTTCATGCATGTAGGTGTTTAGAACTGTTTTGAATCAGATATGCCATTCTTATGTTGACTCTACACAGCTTTGAAGAAGAAATACCTGCAGCAGGGGGACAAGACTCTTCTTTAGAGACTGCAGTACAGACACCACAAAGGTTAGTTTTTAATTAGGAAGATTATGACCAAATTCAAATTCTCCCCCTACAGCTTCCCCCTACCCCTCATATTGTTATTTTGAGATTTTGTGGTGTCTGAACTTGTTTTTAAGAGGAAGGGGTAGGGACTTAGAGCTTTCTATCCCTCTACCGTTGGGGTGATCTGTGTCACACTGTGACACGGAGAAGAAGCACATTTCTTCTTGTAGATGTGCTCTGAAGCACAGAAGTTTACATTTCAATGCAAGTTATGACTTTTTGTTTTAGCATGACCTTCTTAAAGTTATAAAACTGATGGGAAGTATTTTCCAAGCGCTGGCATCTACACGCTAATGTAAATGACTGATGAGTATTGATGACGTGATCCAGGGTTAGTAAGGTCCAAATTAGGAGACACTATTTTTCCATAACTCTCCATTTGGAGGGTAGAAAGTAGAAATTTAATCCAGTTTTCACTTTGTATTTCGTATATCCTAACAAACTACTGTTCTCTTTCTACCATTTTCAAAACAATAGAATTGTTTTATTGTTACAGATATTTATGATTATTTTATTATGTGGTTTTGTCTCAAAGAACAGAAGATGTATTGCATCACCTTGAGCAACAAGTCAACAAGAACATGGAATTCATACTGTGTTTGGACAGAGAGGGGCTTCTGCAATGGCAAAGAAAAACATCATCTCCTGCTGCTGAACTGAAGGTTGTGTACATTGGGGAGGGAGGAGTTGATGCAGGAGCAATGAAAAGAGAATTGTTGACAGCTTGTTGAACCGGTACCGGTTCCTTCTGAAACTCAGATGGAAGACAGGTGAGTGTTTTTGGCGAGAAAAGGTTTATTGTTTCTCCAAGGATGGTGGTAGTAGTTGTTGAGGGAGGTCCGGACTTGATGGCGGCTGGTGGAGTGGCTGGAGGACTTAGTGCGGTAAGTGTGAACCGTTAGGCCTTCTGGTTTCCCAGAGCAGCAGAAGGGATGGTCACGCTGACGTCACTCGTGAGGTGTTGGTTTTCCTGAGACAAAGAGTAGGCTTAGAGCGGGCTTAGAGCGAGGCTTAGAGCGAGGCTTAGAGCGAGGCTTAGAGCGAGGCTTAGAGCGAGGCTTAGAGCGAGGCTTAGAGCGAGGCTTAGAGCGAGGCTTAGAGCGAGGCTTAGAGCGAGGCTTAGAGCGAGGCTTAGAGCATAAACTGAGTACCATGCTTCGTCACCATAAGGGGCAACGAACTGGCGTTGAACTGAGGCTTTGGGCCTCATTTTAAGCAGTAGTGCAGATGAGGTGATTGAAGTCAGCTGGTGGCAATCAGGAAGAGCAGAGCAGGCAGAGCTGGAGGGGGAGGAGTCTGACAGGCACCGTGACATTCGAAATCTTAAAGAGGTTTTATTTTGAAAAGTTGCCCAATTCGGTAGATCTTCAAGACATGAGGGTAGATCGCAGGTCAGCAAAGATAAATAAAAATAAAAAATGTACTTCTAAACAATCCACCAGCCAATCAAAATCCTTACCGAGAAGTACGGGACTTGATTGACATGCAGATCGGCCATTCGGATATGCGTGTTTAAACACACTGACCGCAAATTCTGTCTGTCATCAGAAAGTGGCTTTCTGACTGCAGCGCGTCAAGTCCCCGGCAGAAAACCACTCTGGACAACCGGAGTGTTCATTGAAGCCGCCCCGCGTGTCCTCCTGCTATCAGCTTTGCGGTTCTCGCCCGATAAACACGAGCTCATTAAAGAAGCTTTTTTTTTTCCGTGGTACTGCTTCGTACTGAGCAGCGCCTTTGAAATGCCATGTTCCCCCCACTGAACGGTTTACAACAGAGCCTGACATACGATAGTCGCTGCTTTCTGTCTTTGTAATAAAATGCCTCATATGTTAATACAAAAGTATTTTTGTGTAATCTTACTGTGTAGTTTTTAATCATCAGTATATAAACAACAATGTACAAATAAACATGTAACTAATAAACATTTAACGGTCTATCTTCTCGGTCACATGATAAGTTACTGCTAAAATAAAACCCAGGATCTAGCAAAATGAGTGAAAAACAAACGTATTTGGAAAGTTTCTTCACCGAGGGGAAAAGGTCCAGCCAGGAGACAGAAGAGGAGCCTTCAACTTCCAGAAAAAGAAAGCTACATTAATAGACAGTACTTCTTTATTGCCCCATGAGTGTGGGAAGGGGGGAGGATGAGGACACCTGTGCCATGTCAACTGGACTCAAAAAAATGATTTAAACCCCTCTTTCATGTAACACAACTAAATGCTGTTTGTTTTATTTAAATATATTTATTTTAAAAAATATGTATCTATATTTAACTACAAAGCTTAAGATGTTAAATATTTATAAAGAAGGCAAGGCAAAAAACATTGCCTGTGTCTGGTCTCAAACCTATAAGCTCATAAATAATATACACTAATATACACTTAACATAAAGTGTATATTAGTTTCACCTACAAACTCCAGTAATCCAAAATAAATCAGTTCAAGTAAGGGGGCATGCATGTGTGAGACTGCATGTTCTCCTTGGTGGATCTGCCATTTTCCACCTGTGGCTGCAACTGATTTGAGGCACACCCTGGCCCTTTTACACGTGCAAAGTCATTCTTTATGGGCTTATGGGCTGCACGGTGGCGCAGTGGTTAGCGCTCTTGCCTCACAGCACGAAGGTGTTCAAATCCCAGTTCAATCCCGGTTCAAATCCCAGCTGGGGGACATGGAAAACACAACATCGACCGGGGACCTTTCTGTGTGGAGTTTGCATGTTCTCCCCGTGCATGCGTGGGTTTTCTCCGGGTTCTCCGGCTTCCTCCCACCGTCCAAAAACAGGCTTCATAGGTCAATTGGCAACTCAAAATTGTCCATAGGTGTGAGTGTGAGTGCGAATGGGTGTGTGAATGAGGATATTCTACCCTGCGACAGACTGGCGACCAGTCCAGGGTATCCCTTGCCTTCGCCCAAGTGCCCGGGATAGGCTCCGGCAGCCCCGTGACCCCGAAAGGGAATAAAACGGTAAAGAAGATGAATGAAGTCATTCTTCGGTGAGTATTCTTTCATTGGTTGAATGCTGTAAAGTACTCAACCCTTTTTTTCCTGTTTCTCTTTATTTATTCTTCTTATAGAATCTTCCCCGTTTTTCGGCACCTAAATCCGTCGACAATTTTTCACCTTTTATTTTAACCATTCAACTATTAAAATGTACGGGTCTTTCATCTAATGCCTGCTATGACCTTTTGGTCCTTCAAATCCTTGGACTTTTTGAAAACATTTTTTGGAGTTTTTCCATGTAAAAAACGTACTGTGGATTGGAATCGTTTCAACTCGGGTTTGCCACATGACGAGTGGCGAGGGCAAATGGCTACAGACAAGATAGCTCAGTGGATAAGTCAGGTGCATCTGTATGTAGAGCTTATAGGTTTGAGACCAGACACAGGCAATGTTTTTTGCCTTGCCTTCTTTATAAATATTTAACATCTTAAGCTTTGTAGTTTTTTTGAGTCAGTTGATGACGCTGGTTGCAATACTTGCAATTTTAGACATATATTAGCAAAACCTTATTTTTCTATATTGAATCAAAGTCAGGCTGTATTAAGTTGAAAGATCAATGTCATATCAACGCTGAGTCAATCTTTTTTCAGCTCAGTTAAGTTCTGGTGTTCCAATCAAATAATGTTTATTCAGCATTTAAATTAAATTGAGAACTGATACGATTTTACAACAAAATATTAAAGTCCAACTACCTTAAAATCTTTTTGCAATTTGGTTAACTGCTTAATGGCTTTGATCACAGGTCTTCTATCTTTATCCACGGGTTAAACCTGTGTTTTCATATTGCTTGTCATTTCTTGAATTTAACCGGAGATGAAATGATTATATTATTTAACTGGTGGTATTAAAATGTGTATTTTAATTAAATTAATGTAGCATTGTACATTTTTATTTGCCATTATTTCCTCTGTCTTCACTGTTGCTGTAATTGCTAATATGTTATTAATGTCAATGATTTCTTGGTTGGGTCCTCAAATACAATTTTGAATTTTCTTCACTTGCACACACACAGCTAATATTTATTTAATCTTTGCAGGTTTATCAGCTTTTTACTGAGTTTCTTTTGGCAACCTCCGAGGGATAGTAAGTATGAGCTACTTATTCTAGCATAACCTGATCTATTGTTATCATTTGTTTAATGTAATATATGCCAATTGTATTTTCTCTGTTTTAGGTCAACAAATGTGGCAGTGCAAAGAATGCACTTTGAAACTAGCTAGCAGGTACTTGTTGCTATAACATTTTAGGCAGACTCATGGGCATTTTAGGGGCAGCTATCGCTATCCGTGTCCATACACAGATTGCCCGTGTACTTGTAATACATGGAGTAAGCTACTAAATCACACATACAAAAGTCATGCTAAACAGCAAACTCCAAAGCCAGCAGCATTATCTACATTCCAATGTCACATGTGCTCATGCAGAGAACTAGCAACAGAAAGAGACTTTTTCCATCCCATAAATGGACATCTAAGGCATTGTGAAACAGTTGTGTGTGTTTCTAGGATGCACATTTAGAACTAACATTTACAGTACATTCAACACCCACAAAAACAGGAAACACGTCCAACATTCATTAAAAGACTTCAGAGCCGATGTCATCAGTACAAGCACTCAGTCATGCAGTTCTACAGATGAGACAGAGAATTTTGATGAAGATCATGAATATGAAACTCTAAGCTGTGTTGATGCTGCAGATTCACATTTGCCAAACTTAGTTGAGGAGAAAATTGCTCGCATTTTATTGAAGGTGGAAAATATAGTTCATGTTCCAAAGGCAGTTATTGATGAGGTGCTGTCTGAACTTCACTACATATTAAGTACAGAATCGTTACCTGTGACAAAAGCTATTCTCTCTAATGTTTTCCATAGTCATGGACTACATGTTGAAGAGTCAATAGTTGATGAAATTTCCAACGTTCTATGCAAATCCAATCCAGTGGTCATAGCGGTTGAAAAGGAGGGCCCTTTAACAACTCCATATAAACCTATACAGTACTATACCTCTCATTTTGGTGTCATGGAGTCTGTTGAGTACATACTAGATGCCCAGAGAAATAAGATATTTCAGTACATTCCTCTATTACAATCTTTGCAACAGTTGCTCTCTCAAAAAGATGTGCTTGAACCTCTTGAAACTCATAGAATACATGACAGGAATTTGTCAGGTCTTCAAGAATCAAAACGATAAAAGATGGTGAGTACTATAAGCAAAATTCCCTTTTGTCTGGTGATGGCTTGAGAATAGCAGTTAACCTTTATATTGATGATTTTGAGATTTGTAACCCCCTTGGGACATCTCGTAAGAAGTACAAACTCTGTGGTGTCTATTGGGTTTTGGGTAATTTGCCACCAGGTTGTCATTCAACATTAACCTCATGTTCAGTGTTTTGGGTTGGCTATTTATCTTGTCCATAGCTGCTCCATTAAACACATTTGAGAAATGGTGCTTGTGTAAACATTATAAAGTATGATACGTAACACATTGCCGGGTTATTTAGGGGAAGGACACCATCACAAGTAACCTCTGTTTACTTGCTTGTGCACTCACATTTTTATACCTTCTGTTTTGTTTTGTTTTGTTTTGTTGCTCCTGCTTTAGCGTGATGACATCAACACCAGAAGGGATTGTATCCTGAAAAGTGTTGCCATCTACCTCAATGGAGATCCTGACTCTTTCTTTAAGGAATATTTGGTAAGTCTATGGCAGTGTTCCCCATGTAGTGTAATTTCTTCCATGGCACATGATTATTGAATTATTGAATAATTCTTTATATAAATAGATGCAAACAGACTTTGATAAATTTATCTTCTGGCATATATAGAAATTACTTTCAACTCCAAAACATTTTTTCAGTGTACACCAAATATCTATTGCTTATGACTTTGCTTTCAGGCCTCTGCCACTGAGGATGCAGAGAGGGACGTCTCAAGCACAGTCATGGGGATTTACATCATTCGAAGCGATGGGAATAGGGAGCCAGAGGACGTGGGAATCGTGATCGAAGGCCTTAAAGTCCTAAAGAATCTAGGCAGGATCATCCTTGGGTTCATCATACTGTTTGGGCTCATTAATGCCCTTGATATAAGCTTTCCAGAAAACCTCAAGTACAGCTTTTGAGTTTTTCCAGAAGATCGTAATGAATTTGGATGGGCACAAGCTGAATAGGAAGATACAGCAGCTGAATATCAAGTTGTTTGCATAAGAGTTAAACATCAGGTGACTAAAAACATTGCAACATTGTGTTTCCTCATCTTTCTTTTGGTCCACGCAACCCATTTGTGAATTGTGTTTTCTGTGTTAAGAACTGTGTTCTTGTTTGATTTGTTCAGTTGTTGTGGAGTGAAAAAGCTGTAGGATCCTTGAGTAGCCAGCCATTCTTTTTTTTTTTTTAGTTGTTTTTATGTTGTGCAGAAAAAAAAAGCACTTTATTTATAATTTTATTACATATTTTTTCTTTTTTTTTCACATTTCATTAAATATGTTCTATTTTTGGTCAATTTTGTTTGTGCTCTTAGAACAAAATGTAAGACTTTTGTGCCCACAAGGTTTTAAGGCCCAGCAGAAAATTTGGGATTTGACTAAATCAATCAAGAAAAAAATCCTTGACTATTTGATCACAAAATGTGAAAATCCAGCTACCAAAGAACTTCTGGACATGGTGGGTTTTATGGATCCACCGTTCAGAGCCAGCTGTAGCTCCCATCAAGTCTCAAACATCAAGACCAGCGTGCTGTCAGAAATAGAAGCAATGGCACGAAAGGTTATTCATGCATTCCTTTTTTTCCACAAATGTTTTTTTTGTCCAAAATGTTTATTTTTCTCATATTTTTGGTTCTTGGAGAGAAGCTCCGCTGATGTAGAAGCCCAGACCAATCATCCACCCAGTGCTCCACTGAAAAAAGTAAAATAGTCACTGGGGAGTTTCTTCAAGACAAGCCGCTCCCCAGCTCGTCTCTTGCTCAACTGTCACAAGCTTTAGAAGCAGAGCTTAATATTCTGTCTGCACCCCTAGACATTGAAAAAGACCCCTTTGCACGGAGGAAACTCCCCCAAATGACATTCCCACAGCTGAGCAAGCTTGTAAAGAAGTACGTCTGCAAACCTGCAAGCAGCTCATCTTCAGGGAGACTTTTCATTCTTGGGCATCTATATTTTTTCTTAATCATTCATCTTAGTTTTGGCAAGTAATATGGTAAATGTTTTTCTTCTTTTTTAAAACAAATTTACATTTTAATTTAAGTTTTGTTGAATAATTTAAAGAAAACTATCACAGCGAAATGGAAACATATTTGTTTTTTTTTTGCTTTGTTATTTGTCTATTTATCACAAGTCATACCGTCATCACAGTTTCTAACTCTGATATCGCAGATTTGTCTCATATCTACTATTTTTTTAAAGTACATGAGATCTCCCAAATGTTTAGAACATCTGACATTCAGACACTGATTTTAAAATATTTGGTTTAGTTTTTACTTTATTATTTAGTATTTTGTCTTTTTCTCTGTTTTTTATTTTGTTTTATATTCTGCTTTTATTTTTATGCATAGGTTCTTCTTCTTACCCTTGATATTGGTCTGGACTAGGTTAAATGCTGTACAAATAAACTTTAGTTCACAGGTAGAAGATGCAGCTGATGTCTCTGATTCTGTTGGCAGATGACATTAGTAACTGTGGAGACACGAACCAGATCAAGTCAGACAGTAAAGAAAGCATAACTCGGTAGGAAAATGATTTTATTAGAGTCATTACATTTTTCAGACCCGAGTCTTACCGATGTGTCTTTTCCAAAGTGCTATTATTCTGCGTTCTACAACAGACTCATCCCTATGCTCCAGCAACTAAGAAAGGGCGTGGAGCTGTATGGTTTGGTAAATCAAATGGGGATGTATCCTGACGCACGCCATGCACTGTCTGTTCCTGCACTGAAAAAAAGGCAAAACCTTGATTGTAGAATTGATGCAATAGTATTATGTAACTTTGACACAATTCCTTTATGTTTTGTATCCAACGTAATAGTATTTTGTTAAACCTACATAATTTACTTGAGAAAAACACCAACATGTTTTCAATGTGTTGACTGAACTCAAATACTTCATGTAACACCAACATTAAACAGTCAATCCCACAATTTTCCCGCTTTTGGCGCTAAGAATTGTGGGAAGAAGACAGGCAGAAAGCGGCAAAACAGAACGGGAACAAGTGGTAAGTACCATTTTTTTTTACGTAGTGTAATTTTAGATGTGCGGAGGAAAATAATATAATTTAAAAACAAATATATTCGCGGCTTAAGTGTAATTCAAAAGCGTAACATTTTTTATCAGGACAAAATTATTTGGCCGTCCTGGGATGGCTATTCTGACGGTTGCCTGGTGCGCTCCATTTTCTGAAATCGTTGCCCCCTTCAGGGATTCATTGACCGTTTCACCGGCAGTCGATGACGACGTTTCAGCGCCGGTGTTGTGGGTTTTATAGACAGGCCCGCTCACACAGAGAGACTGTCAAAGGGGTAACAGAGAGTCGCGCGCGCCAGCGGTTAGTCATAGCCCATATTTCAGATTTGAGCTGCGGTCTTGGCGGAAAGAATGAGATCTGTGAACGCGCATGAAAGGCAGTGGATACGCAAACCGCCACCGAGCGCGCGCGTGCCAACGTTCAGGTATGGTCGTAGGCGCGAGGGAGTCTTTCAGGTCGCTTTGACCATGGCGGGAAACAGCTGAGGAGATCAGTAAGAACAGCTGTGGATGCGCAAGCCGCGACCTGCACGCGCCCGGCCTTTCTCGTGAATCTCAGCTAAAGGCAAGCAGAGGGGCCGTAGACGCGCACGCTGCCATCGTGCGCGTGCATGCCAGCGATCACCTACAACCTTTGGGCGCCGCGGAGCGCTATTTTCAGGGGGCGTCTCGGCTTGAAACGCCACGCAAGCTGCGACTGATTCTCTCATGTGCTTTCTGGGGCAGACCAGCGCGACGGACCGTCCTGGCTTTGCCTCTTTTTTAACTCGACAGAGTGAACAAGTAAAAAAATGAACCAAATGGCTAATCAACTATTAATGATTTATGTATGTTACTGAGGCAACCACAAACAGGCAATTCCTGCAGCCAATGAGAGAAGAGCTTGCCACACACGTGACTGCTCACTGAAATACACTTCTGATGAGGCGGGGCATTTGTGACAGTCAGTTCCACATTATTTTATTAGTTTTTTTAAAGTAAAAATTACAGTTTACAAAAAGTTAAACAATTAAATAATAAATCAAGATGTATGCATATTTTAGTTGTATGGCTGATGTTATTCCAGTTGTTGAAATTATGCAGGTAATGCATGCGGCCAATATATGCACATTACTGCGTTGCCCGCATATATTTTAAGTGTGTCCAAGGCTGAATGTTGGTTCCGTATATTTAAAGTTATAGTCCCACGGCCAAGAAAAAAATTCAGCTCTAGCAGCATGTTTAAAAAAAAAATTATCAAAAAATTATCATTAATTATCATTTAATGTGTGTTGTTTTGTCTGTATAAACTGTTAGAAGCCTGTACAATTTCATGTCACAAGTAAGTTGAATCATAGTTTACCCAAGTAAAGTTGACATTTGTTTTGGCATTGTATTGCTATGATGTATTTATACATTTTTTTCTTATTTTCAGTCATTGTTGGAGATGTGGCATTACAAACTCTGTTAGACTCTCCCTTCAAGTAGGTCCAAGATATTGCAACAATGGTTTATTTAAATCCACCTTTGTACTGGAAATTTTTTATTTCTGAAAAAGGTTTTCTCCTTTATTTATTTATTTTTATGTGTTTTAGGTTGTCTTCAGTGCTTGGCTAAATCCATAATCCTCACCTGCCACCCTGGCTTCTCTCCATTCTTCCAACTGAAGGAGCATTTGGACCTGCAGTGGTGTCCGAAGTATTTTTTTATTTTTTTTTTTAAGAACCCGTAGTGACTTAAGGCTGGCTATCCCTCTGCTGGTAGTGTGATCCGTGTGCCTCAGAGGAGAAACAGATTTCTTCGCGTGAGTGTGGTCTGAAGCATCACATTTTACATTTAAATGTAAGTCATGACTTTTTGTTTTTGAATGACTTTTTAAAGTTATAAAAACAGATGTTGCTATGTATTTTCCAACTGCTGGCTGCTACGTGCAAATATAGATGACTGGCGGTGACTATTGATGATGTCATCAAGTGGTATTAATGTCCACATTTAAACACACTATTTTTCCATATCTTTTCCGTTGGCGGGATAACTGTAGGGGTAATGGTAGTGGAGGACTTTGGTTTTCTGTCCAGAGATTAATCTGGGGTTGTATCCAGGTTAGAGCCTGGTTTGTGCTCTGACCCGGAGAACTTGTCACAGTTTAGGCTTTGGTCTCAGGGCTTCAAGGGCTTCAATCAAGGGCTAAACATCCTTTTGACAAGATGAATGTTTAACCAGCTTAACTACCCACTAAAACATGACAGTGTAAATTACTGATGGTCTAATAAATGTGCATTTATGAAACCGATTTGAACTTTGAAAGGCCTGTTAACTTTGGTTTAGTTAGAAAACAACCTATTACAGTTAGTTGGTTAACAGATGATTATTGACAACTATTTGTTTCTGTCTCTCTTTGTTCTATATTGAACTTCTACCTGAAACCTTCATCCAACCATGCAATAAGTGTTTTTAATCACATCTTAAAGTTCCTCTCAGATCAGCTTTGGATCTATTTTCAAAGTGTTCCCAGTGGTCATTTAATTATGATGATGCAGTTTTTACGCAAAATCAAACACTTGTGTTGTTTTCTAGGACATAGTTTCTGCAGAGCAGCAAGACTTCATAAGAAAGAAGAAGTGGGTTAAGGAAAAATCTCGAACGGTCCCACCCCCTCTTTTTAACAACACCTGATGATCTGCATACGGTATTTCTATATACAGTTTTGTTCAAACGTTCACATTACATTATGTATAGCACCCATTCAGAAGTGACATTTTTGTTTTAATTGATAATTTCTGGCTTTGAATAAAGAAATACTCAGAAATGCAATTTTAATCTCAAAAACTTTTTTATATGAGAAAAATGCTACAAGAACATGTTAAAAACACCAAAAACATATTTTTTATCAGAGGGGGTCCCACTCAGATAAGGAATAATTTAAGCTTAAAATTGCATTATTTTTTTTTACTTCAATTTTTTTCAAATAGTAGCATACTGGGGGCAGGTTAAAAAGTACAGTTTAAAAGGCTCTCATCTGTGATGTACAAACTGTAATGGGAGGGCCAAAGTGTCCCTGCTCAACTCCAGTCCAACACATCATCCACTTGTAGACAACTAGATCCACAAACAGTTTGGTTTTCCTGGTCGGAGCTGGAATCAGGCTCAGAACTGTAAGGCTGGATAGGTCCGATATTGCTCACTGTTTTTGTTGTATTGTTAATGTTGTCTTAGGTTTGTGGGGGTCTGTAAGCTAGTGGGTCAACAGATGGATGATGGGAAATATGTGAAAGCATTTTTTTACGCAAACAACACAAGAGGTGAATTTCTAATGAATTCCTGCCCCTCTGCAGAAACTACTATAGAACAGCACAAATCTTTAGATTTTGGCTTAGAACAGCATAATCATAAATAAAAAAATCACTGGGAACATTTTGAGATGATTGGAGTGGGACCTTATTTTGAACCTGACTGTATGTATGACTTTAACCCCTAACCCTTAGGAACTGGGTTGTCAAAAGATGAAAACACAGTTTTTGTTTTTCTTTTTTCATTTCTAGGATGACACAGATGCTGCCGGGGAGAATGATAAAACGACTTATGCCATATATGAATGAGGATTATGGTGTGTTACAGTCTACGGACAAAATGTAAGTAATAATCAATTATGTGACCATGAAAGGCACATTTTTTGGTATTTAATTTTTCTGTTAAGTAACTGTTACAATTTGTACTTTACAGAATGAAGACACCATAAACGCAACAACTGTGGGCCTGTTTGCATCCAGAGAAGATGGAATGTTGGAGTACTTGGATGTTGGAACCTGTTTTGAAGGCCAGATTGTCATCAGACTTGGACAGTGTTGGACAACGTCGCCTTGGTGTTTGGAATATTTTCTGGTCTATTCTCTCAAATTGAGCTACCCACAAGGTCAGCGATACACTTATATGTATATTTGTTTTATTGACCTGCACCCAGCTGGACTTTCTAGAAAGGCTCAAAGCCTCTAAACAAAAAAATGTTCATGTGATCGTTTTGAAGACGGCTGAAAGGTAACTGTTAATGTGTTTTCTAAATTCTGTTAGCATTTTTTATTGTAAGTTGCAAAGTGGTTAGCACAGACTTGCTGTTTGTCTTTCTTAATAGCCTTATAATGAATTAGTGATCTGTTCATTCTGTACGAACCTTTGTCCAACAGCCACAACCCCAAAAACCAGCAAAGGGGAGACAATGAATTTTTAAAATGGACTAATTTGACAAACTGTCATGATGATGTTTACATTTTATGCGCCTTAAATAAATGTGCAATGTAATAGAGTGTCCTTTGCATTTTTGAATATGTATTTTGGCTGCTTAATGTAAAAAAATTGTTTATCAGATTTGTAAGTTCAACAATGAAAGTATTGAAATTACAGTCATGTTGGTGCAAAACATTTTAATCTACTATCTACTAAAAAAAAGGTCAGTCTAACTGAAATGATTTGTGTTGGGACAACACAATGAAAACATGCAAATTCAACCCAAAAAAATTGGG
Source organism: Oryzias curvinotus (assembly GCA_023969325.1). NCBI lineage: Eukaryota > Metazoa > Chordata > Actinopteri > Beloniformes > Adrianichthyidae > Oryzias > Oryzias curvinotus. Next base: position 22,539,453 of record CM043723.1, read on the forward strand.
TGGAACGAGTTTCCACTATTTAATTGTGTAGCTCTAACTGAAATGATTTGTGTTAGGACAACACAACAAATTAATGCAAATTCTACGCAAAAAAATAGTGTAGATCTGACTGACAAAAATTGTGTTGAGACAACACAACAAAGAAATGTATATTCAACTCAAAGAAATTGTGTAGGTCTAACTGACAAAAATTGTGTTGGGACAACATAACTAATAAATGCATATTCAACTCAAAAGAATTGTGTGGGTCTAACTGAAAGGATTTGTGTTGGGACAACACAATGAAAACATGCAAATTCAACTTAAGAAAATTGGGTGGAACGGGTTTCCACTATTTAATTGTGTTGGTTCAACAAATCCTTTTTTTCAGTGTGGAAACATCGTTATGGTGGGCATTCATTGACTATTTATTTCTGCATTCATCTAGTGATCATCTGTTTCTCTACCTTTACATTTTTCTATTAGTTTAAAAATGTCTTCCTTCTTCTACCTTGATATTTTTTGATTGATGACAGCCGGATGCTGATTTCATCATGATGAACTGTGAAGCACAATTTAGTGAAAAGGGAACGTCCAGAGAGAAGAATCCTGAGCTTCCTTCAGGATTTCTGCCAGAAGACTGAAATATCAGGAACCAAAAGGTAAAATTACATCAAGAAACCTTTTCACTTACTGTAAACATTAACATCATTTTATATATACATATATTCTTATTGTTATTAAATGCCTTTGATTCCTGACTGCTTTTGTTGCTTTCAGTTTAAAATATTCCCCCCACAGGTGAAAGATTTGACTCAGGGAAGGAACCTGAAGCTCTGGGAATCCAGGAAGTGCTGCAGTGGCTAACCGGGCAGTCACACGTTCGAATCCTTTTAACGAAAATAGAAATGTCAAAATACATCGTAATTTTGACCATGACTGCAGGGAGCGATTTGGGAAGCACTCTTTGTTATCCAATTGTGAGTGCAAGGACAAAAACTGTAACTGTTCCTGGACAGCATGTGAACATGTACGCAGAGTTTAGTAGAATCATAGAAGAAGTTGTTCCATATGGTGCTGGATTCCACTGGGTTTTAATCCACACAACCTGTTTTTTTGTTTTTTTCCTGGAAACAATTTCAAAAACAAGTTTTAATAAATGCACTGCAAAAAAAGCCATACAAGTTAACATTTTTTTAAATATATATTTTATTTTTAAGCAAAGTCTTTCAGTTTGTATTTATTTAACATCTATTTTATGTTCTATTCTTTTGTTAAAACAGAATGAATTTAAAGTTTGAATCTCATCACTCGTGCACTGTTGATGTCACTTTGTTTAGTGTTTGAAATGAAAGTGTTCTGTTTTTCTCTCAAAGTTACTGCTTTGACACATGCAGCTGGATTCACACATATGGGTCATAATCATCTGAGTTGGAGCGTTCCAGAGGGTTAACGTTTCTTGTTAGAACATCCGTCTTACTTGTATTTGTAACATTTGTGTTGGACCGGACGGAAAAGAAAAGGATGAAAGAAGAGAGAGATGCCTGAAAGGTGGCAAAAGGTTGAAAAGTTCAATGGGGCTGAATACTTTGACCAGACGCTGTAGAGGAGGAGACTGATGTTGGCCCCATGTCTGAGTCCGTATCCACAGCCAGTCCTGTTCAGTATTTGACATAACATAAACGTGAATTTCATGGTTTGACCCTTAATCCACAAATCTAAGGAAAAGCATGTTTATAATTTATAAAGTTACATTTTATTAATAGTATTTTAAGACAAACTAGTTATTTTTCTTTAAATGTTTAATGTTTAAAATGTTATGTTGTTCAGTAGTTTTAACAAAACTTATTTATTTTGTTCAAATGAAAGAAAACACTTCAAATCATGCACAACGCAAACTCTGATCTTATTACAACAGAAGGCTTTGTAAATTGACCAGTAATGACTGCAGTATGACCCTGCACTCTGATTGGTTGACCCCCCCCCCCTCCTCTTGCCCTCCCTCCCTCCTAGTTCCATTATCAGACACAAGATCAGTTTTGACAAGTTTCTCGCAAGGAATGTGTCAGAAGTCAGAGCGCAGTTGTAGCACACTTGTGATTTGCACCAGCAGATTCACGCAGAAGCACCTTTGATCAGTCAATCACAGAGTTGAAGTTGTAACTCTAAATGAACACATGTAAATTTGTCTGTTGTGATTTTGTTTGTCAGACTTTACAGCAGAAGATTTCTACACACAGATGCAGATTTTTGCTGTGCAGGTTTTCACATTCTATTTTAGAAGTTCTCACCTCAAATCTACAAGTTTGTCTATTTTGGAACATTATTACCTTCATAGTTTCTTCCTGTTTCAGAGCTGTTGCAGCTTGTGGCTGTGTTCACCTGCTGTCCATAAATGGCCTCAGCTGCTCCTCGTTTCTCGTTTTCTCTTCTGGATATAATCAGCTTGTTTCAGTGATGCACTGGTTAGCTCATAGTTGTGTGAGATTGTTGGTGTGGGTCTCTGTGGCAGACTGTGAAACTGAAAGAGAATTTCCATTGAAATTACAGCAGATTTCACCACAGCCTTTTTAATTCTGTTGAACCAGTTCTTTCATTTAACAAATGTTTTCTTTATTTACTATGCATTTGTCAGCATTTGTTATCCATGAAGTCCCTTTTTATGGATAAATTTTAACAAATATGACCAATGTATCTGCAGGCCGGGTGTCAAATGTCTGAAGCCCTTAAATCACAAACTAGTGATGGGCAAATGGGAGCCCATTGTGTCTATGGCACATTCCCCAAACTGTTTTGACACAGTTGAAACTGTAATGCTGTATTCTGAAATGACAACATCTGATGGATTAAAAGAGTTATTCCAGGCATCTTCAAGAAAAGACAAAACTAAACAGTTTGAACCCAAAGGCAATTCAACACAGGCACCCACATTATTTTCCTCACCTTCTCCAGCCAAAGTCATTTCTGCAATATTTGCAATCAAATCTATTGTATTTTTGTTTATATTACACAGGTGACATGTGAGGGTCGTGCTTTTTGTCTGGTGAAATTCCTTAAGTAGAGTTTGGTAACAGTGCAGGACTTTTTCAGGGTTTGAAACTGCAAGAAAAATCCCAATACAAGCTTAAATGAACATAAAAAGCAAACAACTTTGAAGTCCAAAGTATATTTTTGTTGCAATAAACAAAAATATAAAAAGAAAATAAAGCAAAAAAATCAAAATTGCCATAAAAAGAATTGCCTTTACAAATATTATTTGCACCTACCTGCTTAAAACACATGGCAGTGTAAAAAGAAATAAAGAAGCAATTTCAACACACTTACTCACAAAAATATGCTTTAAACTTACAAACAGTTACTGGGATTGTTGTCTGCCTCATATTTGAGACTGTGCGTGACTTGTTAGCACGTTGAGTCTTTTGCATTTCTAAAATGAAAATGCAGTTAAACTCTTTATTCATGTAAATAATGTGTCCACTTGGTGGATTTAGCTTAGTTTTGCCCACTTTCCTGTGGCTTCATTCATTCTTCTGGGATGTCATCACCATAGCTGCTCTAATGCAGTAAAAAGACAGAAGTACGTTGTCATTATTTTTAAATAAACTCCTTTCTTTGATTTTCCCAGAAAGACGTGCGCTCAAACGTGCACTGAACAACAGATTTCAACATTTAGGCTACGGGCTTGTTTTTGAAGAAATATATGTTTACTGTATTATCTTTTATTACATTGATGCTTTAAAGTTTTAATCTCCAGTGCTTAGTGTGTGTTTTAACCATCTTTTAACTTGTAAAAGTTACTCCCTTTTTGAAATTCCTTAAGATAAATCCTTGTGTGCAGAGACAGACTCCCCTTTTCCAGCGTTTGGAAAACCTTGGATCTTCGTCGGCATGTCAGAGGGGTTCTGTTGAGAACAGTAAATTTAGTCATGGACCACATTTAAACTACCTGTGCTGAAAATCCGATCTGTGGGAACCAAGCTCTATTCACGATCTCATGCCAGGACGAGGCTGACCTTTTGCTCCAGCGCCTGCTATGAAGTTTCTGCTCTCAAAGTTGGTTTGTGGTGGACAGACGGAACGCATGGCGGTCCAGCTGTCGACGGATCCATGCGCCCAGGGGGAGGAGACCAGGCCGCCATGATACAAACTTTATACTTTCCAGAAGTCTTTGTTCTTCTTGCTTTTGTCTCCATGTGAGTCACACATTCGAAAGTTTAATGACCCGGATATATCTGTTTAATTTTGTGTTAGAACACTCTGTTAGGGAAATAAAACTTTGTTGATTTTTACCCGGTCGAATCCTGGTTGTCTCTCCCAGCTTTTGAACACGTTTGGAAAAACTGCAAACCAAACAGATTTTTCCTACATTTTTCAGCAGCCCCTCTCCTGGTAAGTAACAACAATGTTTGTGGATTTCATTACAAACTTCCCCTTACGCTCTACTGTGTGGGAACACTTTTGGATTGGTTGTCAGCATCCATGAAGGGAAAAGGCATTTGGATAAGTCGAATGCCACTGCACTAAGAAAAGGCATTGGTGCTTTTATTGCTTCGGACCTACGTCCTTATCCTGTTGTTGAGAACTCTGGATTTAAATGTGTAAAGTGCTTGAACCTGGCTACACAATCCCATCATTTTAGCCAAAAGGTTATCCCTGCTCTCTATGAAGAAACTAAAACTGCTCTCAACGAACTATTAAGTGCACCAGCTGTGTCAATCACCCCAGATAGCTGGACGTCACGAGCTACAGTAAGTTACTTAACAGTAACTGAACACTACATTACAGCTGAATGGGAGCTGGCAAGTCATGTTTTCAAACAAGACCTGTTTATGAGCAACACACAAGCACAAATCTGGAAGAGCACCTTACAGAGGCAGTGGAAGTTGGAGAGACCTGGAACTGCAATTCCTGTCCCCACAGATGATGCAAAAAACATCACTACTGCAGTACGGGAAGCAGGACTGGGTCCTCATCTTGGATGTTTTGCTCATACTATCAATTTAGCTTGCCAAAAAGCTACAGGCTTTAACCAGGTGTCCAGGCTACTGGGTAAAATCAGAAGAATTTAACGTTTTTTTTTTTTTTCACAGAACCGCAACAGCTGCTCACATCCTTGAAAACAAATGAAATGCTAAATATTTCCAAACACGCTATAATGCAAGATGTAAACACCCACTGGCAGCTAAAAGTTTTTATTTTTTTCATTTCATAAAGCAGATCACCTACACAGGTAATTTTTTTTGTTGTTATGTAAAACCAATAAATGCAAGTAATTTTTTTCTGCCTTTTTTTTGTACAGAAAAATGAACGAATATAGATGGATAAAAACTTTATTAATGTCCCAAAGGAGAAATTCAGGTGTCCGGCAGCAAAAGACACACAATAAATAACAATAAAATACTACTTTATAAAATAGGGTGGCAGTTTAGCTCAGGCGGTAGAGCGGGTCGTCTAACAACTGAAAGGCTGGCGGATCGATCCCGCTCTGCCAGCCAGGCGGGGGGGGGGGTCAACTTTCTGCTCGTGCACGAGGCAAAAGCATGCACAAACCGGAAATCTCCGGCCCGGTTTTCATGCTGAAAGACTCTGGATATACGTCTACATATTGTGGAGTGTTATCAGTAACATGTGAAACGACACTCTCTGCCAAAGTTGGACTCAAACCCACGGTCTGTCCGATCAGCCATCAAAGGACGCTGTTCGCCGCAGTCTTTCGGATGATGTATTGGAAACCTAAAGCGCAATTGGTCAGACGCTCAGTCACGTTATTATGAATCTTTCTTCATTGATACATATGCAAGTTCATGTCTTCTGCAGTTATTTATTGATAATTACTATCATGTCATGCATATTAATGCATAAAATATGTTAAGTTGCTTATGTTGACAATAAATGAATCTTTCTTTGTGTTGACACTTGTGTGCAGGACCTTTCTGCAGCTTTATAATTATCTAGAACTGTATAATACATATTGTTGCATATTATTCATTTATTTTATCACTTTGTTTTCACAAGTTGTCTGTGACGTGTCATAAAACCTATTTATGGTTTTCAAATTGTATTATTTTCCGAAAAAAGAAGCCTTTGACATGTTTACATTATTAAACATCACAGATTTAAAAAAAAAAATCTTTTCTTTTTTTCTTGAGTGGGGTGTGGAGGGGACTAATTGCGGGAAACTTCTGGGAAAGCTTATTTTGTTGCTTTAATTGAACAGACAAAAGATACTTCAAATGTTTTATTAAAATGATGACACAGAAAACTAACATGAATCACACACTTGACAAAAAGTAGAGATTAGAATATATAACTAAATGTATGTACATGCAACAATAATGTAATATCTACATGACTATGGTATTACTGAAGAGTACTTATGAATGAGGAGGAGGAGGAGGTGATCTGCCTCTGTGCTGTTGGCGCTGTTCTGCCAACCAGTCAACCAATGATTGTCCATTTGAAGCCTTGGAGCAAAATGTGGAATTTTTGTAGCGACCATGCCCGTATTCTTTTGTTTTGGGCTGTCCACATTTGCGCACGTGTTATAGTTCACTCCTCGTATGCATTTTCTTCCTCTAAGGCCCATCTTTGCCTGTTCCTTTGTGTGGAGCGTCACACAGGGACAGCAGGTGCAGTCGTAAGTGGAATGAAGCCTGCACTGCATGCTGTTGCTCCAGGAAATGCATACGCGGTGGGGGCACAGCCATAACTGGGTTTAGAATTATGGTCCCCAACAGTAACCCAGCTGCTGACACAGGTGGAATAATTCCAGTTACACTGGTGGCAGGTGTGATGGGGCACTTCATACTGTCAGCAGCAGCAGCGGAAGAAGCAGCAGCAGCAGGCCTGTGACCTGGTCTCAGAATAAGAGCCTGTCCTGCTCTATTTAGAGGGAGAATACATTTGAATTTTGGCCCAGATGTGGATGGTGCCTCATCCATGTTTGTCCCTTGGAGCTGGAAGGTCGCTTGCAGCTACAGCAACTGGCTCAGGTGGAGTCAATCCCTGGGCGAGGAACTCAACTCTTGGTTTTTCTGCCGCCGCTGAAACCTGAAATGAATCAATGGTATTATGATAATGTTTTGAAAAAGTAATTGAAATAGAAGGAAAATAACGCGCTGTGCTTACCACTTAATGAGTGTCCTTGGACTGAGCTCAAACACCTGGATCATGGTTTCTTCCATCAGCCTGCAACTGCTCAGCACTAAATCCCAGAAATGTTGGTAATCCGTGAGGACTTTGGACCACCTTGGGGTGCTAACTCCAGCCTTTTTGGTGGGAGTCTTATGTAAAGTGCTGAGCTTGATGCATATAGCCTCAACCAAGCGGCTGCTGCTTTGCCACTGAACTGGACCTCCAGGATGTCAAATGAGACATCTTTTGACACTTTCCACTCCTGGTGTCACCCCGGAGCGTTTTGGTCCCTTAAAGCGGCCGTGTGTTGGTTGAGGCTGGTGCCGAGGCTGGTAGTTGACCCTCTTTTTGTCCACATCCAGGAGAGCTGTCAATCGAATGGCCTCTGTCACTTGTGGGTCAGTGAGGTAAGGAGCCTCACGGAGTCCCACATAGTAAGAAGCCAGATCCTGGACTTTGTCCCAGCTAGCGATGCCATTGGATCCAACAACAACAACAATAAATGCAAATGCATGTTAGGAATACTGAATCAGATGAGACTGAAATGAAAGGATGGTCCTTTAAAACATCTCACCTCTGCCTCGTCTGAAGGGCTGCTTTCAGCCTCAGTTGGCTGTGACACCACCACAGAGCAAAGATGAGGAGCAGAACATTCAGGTTCACCTGGTGATACTGAGAGTCGTGGCTGAGGTTAAGATGAGGGGGGGGGCAACGACATCAAGGTGGGGGTCATCTACAGTGATGTCCTCCATGGTGTCTTCCCCAAACCCCTCATCTTGAAAGTCCTGGTCATGGACTCTCTCCAGCAGCCTGTCCTCTTCAGGGATCTGAATCATGGCAGTAAATGAATTGCCAGTCTGCCTGTAGAGGTACTCTATTCCCAGCAATTCACCTACACAAATAAAATAAAAAAAAGCTGTTAACGCTGTCGTGAATTTAGGAGCTAAATAGATAAAACACAAAATAACAAATGTATATATTTCTTACCTGTATATGCTCCAGGAGGGCGATAACGCTCATCCCAGGGCTTCCCAAGCACTGCTTGGCTGAGTTGGTCCACTGCCTCTCTCATTGTAGTTTCAAATAACCGGAAGGAGAAATTTCCTTTGACAGCGTCCTCAATCCGGTCATCATTCCAGCGCATCAAGCCCTCAAGGTGATATGCCTGGAATTGCGCGCTGGCACTGGTTCCTGAGTGACAAACAGGGTTTCATAAGTCTGTTTACAAGATATGAACCACATGACAGGAAATGTTTACAGAAAGGTTAGGAATCCAGATGTTCTGTGCACATTACCTGGTATAAAACGGTTCAAGCAGAGGTGGAAGGACTCCAAGGAGGTTGACCCATAGGCACACCTGTAGGAAGACAGCTCCACGCCGCCTTTTTTTAGTGTTCCCGTCTTCACATAGAGTGTAAAGTTCTCTGGGTCTTGGATGCACAGCTGTTCCTTCCAAATCTGCTGGATGCGTTCGTGGTCCAACAGTGGAACTCCAAGGGTGTCCTTCCCTTCTGCACTGTCAAACTGATGGATGAGTGCTCCAATCAATGCTGCAGTCTCCTGCACTCCCATGGTCCTCCTCTGACAGTGGAGTGCCTACTCCCTGCGAGTAATCTGAGCACTGACCGTCCTTCTAGAATCATGGCCACTTTTCTTTGCTGCCAGCTCAGCCTCCTTGGCGCAGCGAAGAGCAGCCACATCTTCTGGATCCCACTCAAAAATCCACTCAGACAGACGTGCCAGAAGAAGATCCCGTAGAGCGGATGAGCCTCTGTCGTGACACCTGCAGATAATCACCGAATGAAATGCAAGATGTCCGGGCGCACCTCAAGCTTATCCAAATCTGAAAATAGGGTCTTCACCAGAGAGTGGCCGTGTCTGCTACAAAAGTCTCTGTCCATGTACATCACTTTTGGGAGTGCCTCTCCTGCCTCTCTGTAGTGCCTCAACAGACCAACCGCCATGGCGTCCAGTCCATGTCCTTCAGCGGCTGTCGGAACAGAGACCAGAACTTGCATTCATTACCGACATTTGTGCACCAGGCAGCTGTTCCTGAAGCACCCCCCGCAAGCTTCTTTGTGACCTACATACAAAAAAAAAATGTTTATTATTTAGGTAAACATATTAATAGGTTTTTTAAAAAGTACCTTTTTTGTGGAGTTCATCTTCAAAACACATCCAACTACAGATGTGATTTTGGCCTTCACTTTGTTGATCCGCCCCAGAACATCCCTTGCATATAAAGCTAACAGCCACTTAGGCTTAGCCAAGGCAGGCATGGGGGGGTTCAGCAAACACTAGCCGCGTTTACATGGGCAAAAGTAATCGGAAAGAATGCCTGATCGGAAGGAAAATGCGCCATGTAAACGCGCCGTTACGAATAGTCTGCACTGATCAGACTCGTTCGGATCAGAATTTCTTTCCGATCTAGATAGGTGGGTTATACCGATTGTTGATCCGACCGTGGTACATGTAAACGTTTCCTCCGATTGAGGGTCACCACTGTGCACTTATTTTACGTCACACGCAGACGTACCTTACGTGGTCACGACTGCGCACGCATTATACGGCACGCGCAGACATACCTCACGTGGCCGTTACGGGAGCTGGACGAAGATATGGCGGGGCAAAAACAAAACTGGTCTTTTTGCGACACTCGTGTTTCACTAGAGATTATAAAAGAACTAAAAATTGTGGAGAGACTTGACGGTCCGAAGTCTCTGAACCAGGAATTATTCATTCAGGTTCACGAGCATTTAAGGAAAGTTGGGATAGATCGATCGATCGATAGAACAGATTTAAAAAAAATCGTTGGAAAAGTTTAAAGACAGCCTATTACAAAGCGAAAAACCACAACACCAGAAGCGGGGTTGACCCTTCAACCTTTCCTTATTACTGGGCGATGGACGATTTCATGGGCGACAGACCATTGTCCAACGTACTCACAAATGGCGTGGACGTTGGAGTCGAGGAGGAGGAGGCCTCATGCAGCACACCGGCGAGCCAGAGCTTTATAGATGCCAATGAATCTAGCATTAATGGTAAGTGTGTAAACTTAGAACATACTGCATAATATTTACAAGTTTTTTTAGCCTAAAGAGCCTATTAAATAACATGTTTTTTGTGTCATTCAGAGGAATACAATGATGGCGCACAGGACACAAGTGACAATAGATCATCGGGAGAAGCAACTAAAAAAAGTGAGTATTTAAAAAAATTGAAATAGTCCTAAATAGAATAAATTTTTTGGTGGGTCATAAATCCTTAACAAAGCAAGGAATGTAATTATAAAAGCCACTTTTGATCAATGAAATACCTGAATATCTAATTTTTTCTCTGCATTTGAATGGGCCTCATTCTTTGGTTTAGTATTTGGATTTTTATACTGTTTTTTTTTAGGGAAAAGACACAGTTCACGATCTGAGTTAAATATGGGTCAACTGTTAATGTGATAATCATTTCATTTAGACATTGCACAATTTCCAGAACATTGCTGCTAATCATTTCATCTAATAATTGCACATTTTCATTGCTGCTGATATTTAAGGTTTTGTATGTTTACGTTTACACTTACATGGAAATTTAAGGAATTATCCTCTTGCTCTCTTTCTCTCATCAAATTATGCCAAAATGTATATAGTCTAGCTTGAGCTTGTAAAACGGTGTCCACAAAAACCAAAAGCATGCTCAGCAGCTGGTCACGCTCCATGCCAACCGCAGCCAACGGACATCCGTTGGTTCTTCTTCTACGCCCATTTCTGGTTTTTGACAGGTCTGCACATGTCAAAACGATTTATTCTGAACGAAAGTGCCGCGCATGTGAAAGTTTGTTCTAATCGGAAAACATTTTTCTAGGCCCATGTGCACGGGTAAATTTTAAGCCGGCCAATGATCCGATCGAGATATTCTGCCCATGTAACCGCGGCTACTGGCCGCTGAAGAGAGGACCTTGTGAAGGGTTCACAGACTGTGGTACTGTAGGGTGCGCTGTGTCCACGCCTCACTGTGCTGTTCCAGTAACTTTTTAGAAAGTTCTCACGCTGTTGCCCAGTGTCCTCTCCCTCATCATTCTCAGCACCCGTTTGTCACATTAGTACCTAAGGAAACAACAGCAGAGGCATGCAAACCTTTGGTCAGCCAAAAATTATGATTCACCTGTATGTCAGCAGCGCTGGGAAAGTGCTGGGATGACCCATGTCCATCTGCTCCAATATGTCTTCAGACCAGGATGGGTATTTTTTCTTGCAGCGTTTACATTCCAGATACTCAATGGCAAGGTCATACCCCCCATCAATGTCCAGGACTTTACGAACAGTCCTGTAAACTCCATCAGTCTGAGCTGACCACATTGTGGATGACTGCACACAAAAGAAAAGGACCACATTTTCTGTGGCATCCACAGGAACAGGGGCCAGCAAAAGATGTGATATGCATCAAACCACGAAAGGCTGTTCATTTTCCTGTAGTCAACGCATATCCTCAGTGAGTAATCTTTCATGGGCACAATCACCACTGGACTGCGGAAGGCTTGATGACACTTAGCTCCAGCATCTTCTTCACCTCATCATTCAGCCTTCCCACCAACTTCTGTGGTACCCGATAAGGTCGTTGCTGGATTGGCTGTCCATCTTTGAGCTGTATGGTATGTTCGATGAGTGGTTTTTCCTGGCTGTGCAAAAAAAAAAAAAAAATAAAGATGGTACCTTATGAAACAAGTCAAATATCTGTGTGGTCTTTTCAGGGGGTAAATGTGACAGGGATAGAGGGGTTGAGTGTGTCAGTGCTTCAAGATCAGAGTCCAAGTCTTCTTCAGCCTTCACAGTTCTGACCAGCAAAGACTTCTCTTTAGGATGGTTACCACCTTCTTTCCACTCTTTGAGTAGGTTCACGTGGTAAGTTTGTCTGTCTTTCTTCTTGTCAGGATGGTGCACCTCATAGATGACAGGCCCCATCCTGCGAAGAATGGTGTACGGCCCTTGCCATTTGCCAGGAGTTTGCTGGAAGACGAGGGGAGAAGCAGCAGAACCTTCTGACCTGGTTGGTCGTACCATGTCTTCCGGCTCCTTTGGGATTCTTGTTGGTTGATTTCTGCCCCTGTACCTTGCCAACCGTTCTCTCATCTCCAGGACAAATTGGATCATACCCCTTTCTGAGTTCTCAGTGGGTTTGGCCTCCCAGCTCTTCTTGAGGAGATGCCTTGGACATCCCAGCCATAGAGGAGTTCAAACGGCGAGAAGCATGTTGAAGCTTGTGGGACTTCCCTGTAAGCAAACAACAGAAATGGCAACCAATGATCCCAGTCCTTTCCTGTGTCACTCACAAACTTCTGCAGACTCCTCTTCATAATGCGCACGTGGGTGTGTGTGCGCACATGTGTATGTGTGAGTGCGCGCAGCAGCAGGTGACTGTGCTACACCGTCACAAACAAATAGTTTACAGAAGAAAAACTTACAGAGGAATCAATAAATGCATTTAAATCAGAACTGCAAGCACAAACCTGGAAAACTCTGTATGAAAGCAATGATGTCAATGCAGCTTATGAAATATTTATGCAGGTGTTTACATCCATATACGACAAAAACTGCCCAATTACAAAATCCTGTAATAGAAAACAACATATTAAAAACTCATGGATGACAACTGGACTGAGAAATGCATGCAGAAAAAAAATAGCTTATACAAACAATTTTCTAAAAAACAAAACCGTTGAAGCGAAGCAGTGATGCAAAAAAATATAAAAACAAACTAACCAGTATCATGAGACCATGCAAAAAAGACTTTCACAGAAATATTAGAGAAAAATAAATCAAACACTAAAGAAATTTGGAAAGCACTGAACAGTGTCATTAGGAAACACAAAGAGAAAACAAATCACCCAGACTCTCTAGTTGGTAAACTATGGGATCTAGTGAATCTGAAAATGGCCAGGAACAGCTTACTTCCAATAAATATTCAAAGACAGACTGAATTTCAAAAAGCAGTGCATTTGCACAAGAAAAGAGAAAATGTGTTTATCAAATTGTGGTGTGAATTTATGTAATGGATTGAATAAAGGTTTTAAACAAACCAAAAGTTTACATGTATTCAAAAACAACCTACAAGAAGTCACTAATAGTACTGTACAAATGGTAAATGGCATATTTATATAGCGCTTTCTACCTTCTTTCGAAGGCCTAAAGCGCTTTACAGTCACAGTCCCATTCACCCATGCACACACACGTGGCGGCTCCTCTGTCGAACACTGGCGCCAACCTCCCACCAAAGGGAAGGTGGGGTTCAGTGTCTTGCCCAAGGATACTTCGACACATGGGAGTGCAAGGCGGGAGTCGAACCTGGAATGTTACGATCATGGGTCGACCGCCCTACCGCTGCACCACGGCCGCCCGCACCATGACTGTCCACAAGACCAGAAATGTTTAATTTAAAAAAAATGTCACTATGACACTGTTGCCATACAGACTTGTACCGTGAATTTTTTGTACCTATCTGTAAATAGAAACATGCACATCTTCAGGTTTTGTAAAAAGGGGTGGGATCAGACAAGATTTCTCTTCAACCCACTCATTTTCAAGCACACTATTGTTTTTCTGTCTTTTAAACCACTGTGTTGATTTTTCATGTTGTGTTTGAAGTAAACTGAACTGAACATCTTTTCATGACTTTTGTTCCAAACATAAACTTGTTTGAATATTAAGTTAATTTAAAAAAATAATTGTGATGTTGTGAAGAATCTATTATGGTAAATAAGGATAATTGATTGATTTCAAGCAATGCAGTCACAGCAATAAATAATTCACAGAAAGGTATCAAACTCATTACAGAAATGATTAAACAACTAAAATATACTTTGGACTTCATAAAAGTCATTATGCTTTTTATGTTCATCTAAGCTTGTTTGTGATTTTTCTTGCAGTTACAAGCCCTGAAGAAGTCCTGCACCGATACCAAACTCTGCTGACGGAATTTTGATGGATAAAAAAAACACGACCCTCACATGTCGCCAGTGTAATATAGATAAAAATACAATAGATTTGACTGCAATCATTGCAGAAGTTACTTTGGCTGGAGAAGGTGAGGATCTGGGGCCATTTCCTCTGAGCTATGCAAAGGAGTGCGAATCATTCCTGTGTCTGTCACTGAGTTAATCAGATACAGCAGGTTGCTCTGTGGAGGAGTGGTGGCCTGCAGGTCTGTGGGAAACAAACGTTATGAACTTACAATGTTTACAGAGTTTAAAATGGCGGTGCGCAGTAGTGTAGCGGCTTCTCATGCTCCCAGTACCAACACCGTTTCTAGAACTATTTTGGCAGACTATACTTTGTAAGCAGACTCTGTGGTCAAACTCACAGCTACCGCCAGCATTGAGAAGTGCATAAAATACAGCCGGATCGAAATAACGACCATAAAGGACAGTTTGGACACAAACACAACAACAGCGGGCCCCGGACTCAAGGCCTTACTGGGAAGGCTGCTTCTCCTGAGGGTACCGAGGTGGCGCAAGGATGTTCGCCGAATAGAGAGCAAGAGGAAGCTACATAACAACATCAGCTTTCTCCAGTACAAGGCTTTTTACGTGGTTGCAGGGGACTTTAACCATATAAACCTGATGGACACCTTGCCCAATTTCCACCAGCATATAGGCTTTCCAACATGAGGAAATAACACTCTGGACTGTATCTATATCGGGGGTCGGCAACCCGCGGCTCAGGAGCCACATGCAGCTCTTTGGCGCTGCCCTAGTGGCTCCCTGGAGCATTTTTAAAAATTTTTGAAAATGTAAAAAAGATGGGGGAGATAAATATATTGTAATGGCTGCAAAGAAGCTCCTTAGGTGGGCGGTTGTCAAACAGCTCTTTATTAATGGTCCTGTATCTCAGAACGGTTACAGCACAAACCAACAGGCACAGCCAGCTTCTTCACAGAGAGAACATTCACCGAATGCACACACACACCCACAGGTGGACCCCGCCCCCCTCTCTCCAGCAACTGGCAGAAAGAGGGGGGCGCCGCAGCTCTGTCCAAACTCTGGGTCGTTACAATATTTCATGTTTCACTATGGTTTCTGTAGGAGGGAAAACAAGACACAAACATTCTTAACGTTTTCCAATGCTGTACGAATGTGTAGAATAAATATTAAATTTTAACATTTCTGTCAACAAAGATTTGCGTCATCACCTGGGACACGTTTCTACCAGCAGAGCGGGTTGTTAGGCAGGTGGCCGTTTTAGAAACGGGCGGCTGTGTGGTGGGCCATGGATCCCAAGGGGAAAAAAAGAACAATAACTGAGGAGAACAGAGGATTCGACGTTTCTTGGACCGAATCATTTGCATTCATTGCCAATGCGGAAGGATTTCCCAAATGTTTGCTTTGTAGCGAGAAGTTGTCAAATAACAAAAAGAGTAATGTGGAAAGACATTTCCAGGGAAGGCATGCTACATTTGCGGCCCAGTATCCAGTTGGGAAAGAGAGAAAAAGTGCAATTGCATTACTTCTGGAGAAATTAGAGGAGCATAAAAATATATTTAAGAAGTGGATTGCGTCTCCAAACTCCACTACTGCTGCAAGTTTTGTTGCAACCCGGGAGATCATAAAGCATGAAAAACCATACACAGAAGGTGACTACTTGAAGGATTCGTTCATCAACATATCAGAACACTTGTTTAAAGACTTCAAAAACAAAACAGAGATAATACAGAAAATCAGAGACATGCCTCTCTCCGCTAAAACAGTGAAGGAAAGGGCCATTAAAATGGCAGGCAACATCACCGATCAGCAAATCAAGGACATTAATTCAGCGCCAGCATACTCAATTGCCTGTGATGAGTCGTGTCATGTGGTCAATATTGAACAGACTGCGCTTTTTTGCAGGTATGTGAACTCTGATGTGCCGCAAGAAGAAATGATCCAATTAATACCACTGAAAGGCCAAAAACAGGGGGAGGACATATGTGAGGCTGTGCTGAAGTGTTTAAATGACAATGGAATAAACACCAACCACCTGATTTCAGTGGCAACAGATGGGGCCCCCAGCATGAGATTCAAAAAGGGGGTTTGTGACTTTGCTACAGAAAGCGTTGGATCGAAATCTGCTTGCATTTCACTGCATCTTGCATCAAGAGGCACTGTGTGAACAAACATTCCCATCGGAGTGTGTGGCGGTGATGAACCTTGTCATTGATATGGTGAACAAGATAATTGCAAAAGCACTGAACCACCATCAGTTCCGTGCAGTACTCGACGAAGTTGAAAGCGAATATTCCGATCTCCTATTACATCACAAAGTCCGATGGCTGTCCAGGGGGGAGGTTTTGCGTCGGTTTTGCGTCGGCAAGTTAAACTTGTAAAGGCAGTCACGTGGCCTGTCGTTCTCCACAGAATGCACTGCAGGGCAAATTAACATTTAATCATGAATGCTAATTATGTATTTGTAGCAACTTAGTCATTTTGATAGTAGGGCAGCATGTGATGCAGACACCAGCTATGCACTGAACATGCAGGTTTACACTGAAAGCCGGTTGGTGGAGCCCCATAGATGAATCACGGCACAAGGGTTGTGCTCGACATGGCACAGGGTCTCACGGGTCACAACATAATCTGACCATTTTTTTTACGAAACTACAATTTGGGTCAGGAGCTTCTTAAGAGAAAGCTCACAATGGTCGGAACTGTCCGAAAGAACAGGGCTGAACTCCCTGCTGAGCTGCTGGTAATCAAGAACAGGGCTCCTCAATCTTCCATGTTTGCCTTCACAGACACCACAGCCCTGGTGTCTTACTGCCCTAAAAAGGGAAAAAATGTTGTGCTCATGAGCACTTTGCACAAAAATGCTGAGAGCAGCACAAGAGAGGACCAGAAACCAAGCATGATCCTTGATTACAATGCCACCAAAGGGGGGTGGACAACTTGGACAAAGTAACAGGGTCAAATCCAACGGAGGCAGCACCTACCAAGGACCCCAGCCGCTGCAGCCACAGTGAGGGAGATCCAGGAGAGGACTACATCAAGCATTACACCGGTGAATAAGGTAAGAAAGTTAGTCAGTGTGTGTGGGTGTGTGTGTCTTGGCATCAGCTTAATGACACCATAGTAAAGTAATCATGGTCCTCTTGTTTCTAGGTTTCTGTTGAGGGAAAAAGAAAGAGGAAGAGGTGCCAGGTCTGCAAGCCATCCGATGACGTCAAGACAAGCACGACCTCTGCGAAATGTGCAAAATTCATTTGCACAAAGCACATTGTGATGACATGTCACTCATGTGCTGTGTAGATGTACAGACACACAGGTTCAGATTGCGATTGCATGTCTGTTGTATTGTACAACTTGTTGCAGCTCAACCAGGACAAAACTGAAGTTTTAATCATCGGTTCTGAAGACAAGAGAGAGATGATTTTACCACATCTTCATAATTTTAAACCTTCTCCGTGTGTGAGAAACCTGGAAACGTACTTTTTGACTCTGAGCTAGATTTTATCCCACACATTAAAAATGTCGTTAAGACAGGATTTTATCATCTTAAAAACATTGCCAGAGTCCGCCCATTCCTCTCTCTTGCCAGCACAGAGGTGCTAATGCATGCTTTTATTTTTAGTCGTTTAGATTACTGTAATGCCCTGCTCTCTGGTTTACCCAAAAAGTCTATTTTAAATCTACAGCTATTGCAGAACTCAGCGGCACGAGTTCTGACGAGGACCAGGGGGCGGGAACACATTACACCGGTTTTAAAATCGCTGCATTGGCTCCCTGTGCGTTTCGGGATTGATTTTAAAGTTCTTTTAATGGTTTATGAGTGTTTTTATGGTCTTGGACCTTCTTATTTGAATGATATTCTTTTAAAATATGAGCCCTCGCGGACCCTGAGGTCCTCCAGTGCTGGCCTCTTAGTTGTTCCTAAAGTGAGGACCAAAACTTATGGTGAGGCTTCGTTCTGCCATTATGGTCCTCGCCTGTGGAACAGCCTGCCGGAGAACCTCAGGGCCGCAGAGACTGTAGAGGTTTTTAAGAAGAGGCTCAAGACCCACCTTTTTAATTTAGCTTTTAGTTGATTTTAACTGCTAATTTATTCTATTAGTTTTATTATAGGCTATTTTATGTATTTCATTTCATTTTATGCATCTCATTCCTAGTTTTGTTTTATTTTTATTTTTTTATTTTTTAATAAATCTTATAATTTTAGAATCTTATAATGATTTTAGCCCCAGTGTTTCTTGTTTCTTGTGGGAGTCTTTTCTGCCAGGGTTGCCGGCTTGCCCGGTGGCTGTTGCTGCAGTTCTTGCCCTTGCTGGGGCAGCTGGGGTTTAGTTTTGCAGCCTCACGGCTGTGAAGTGGACCCCGGTGCTGTCCCGGTCTGGGTTGGCGCTGTGGCGATGCTCCCGGGGGCTGGGCTGGCTCCTGGTATGAAGAGATTCCCAAATACCGTTTCCTCACAGCAGAGCCAAGCCATACTTGTTTGTTTGTTTGCTTGCTTATTTATTCATTTATTTATTTATTCTAACTTTCATTGATAATCAATTGTCATTGTCGTGGGTCATGTTTTAATGGAGGGGAGTGGGAAGGGTGAAGGGTGGGTTGGGTTTTTACTGTAATGTTGCGTGTTTCTTTTTTTTGTTTTTAATGTTAAAGCGCTTCGAGCTGCACGAAATGCATGATAAGCGTTATTTTATAAATAAAGTTTGATTTGATTTGATTTGATTGTAATTTTGTTCATTACTGGTTCACAGTGCATGTATGTAAAACAAAATGTCAATGTTATGTTTCAATGTTATGTAAAACTATTGTATTTTATATGTTGGTCTTTCAAAACTAATAAAGTACTGAAACATTGAAAGAAAGTTAAAACATGTATTTTTTTTCATGAAAAACGAGTGAATTATCTAATAATTAAACCACTAAGAAACACCATTTCACTTAATATTGATAGAATAATTAGTAATGGAGTTAGAAATTTAATATTCACACTAATTGTTAGGATTAATTTGGTTTCAGACATCTTTTGGATAACTATACTTGCAGCGGGTCAAATTGACCCGGGAACATCATCTGTTCCTTACAAATTAACATAACAGGAGGGTTAAAGGTGTCCTCCTGTGGTCACAAAGGAGCACCAAAATCTACCAGAAGCCATGCAATGAAGACATTTATCTGGATGCTACAGGTAGCATTGTAAAGTAAAAAAAAAAAACAAGGGGTCACCACCTTTTATGTATATAAACTTGTCAGGAATCCCCCAAATAGCTAATGTCCTCTGCCTGTTGCCACCTACCCGACTTGTGACCACACCGCTGCCTCAGTAACCTATTTCCTTGAGGCCTTTCAGACAAATGTTTCAAGATATTATGGGCAGAAAGGGATGAAGGCACCCATCATGCTTTTATGTGATGGCTCCATGGTGCTCATGCAAGCAATTTGCCTTTCCTTTGCAAAAACCAATCTGCATGACACCAAGAACCACTACTACTAAATTGAAACTGGAAACGGAGCAAAGGCAGACTTTCAGGTGCCCATTTGGCATCGATATCTGAGTTATGACATGAAAAATGCAAGACAGATGTGCAGATAGTAGTAAGCATAAATGTTAAGTAATAATCGTAGTAAAATGTAATCTTTTAAAAAAGCTAAATAAATAAACACTCTACTACTCTCCAACTCTTCCTGGGGATGGTGCAGGTACACCCCCACTGCCAGTCTGTCAAACGCTTACAAACCATCATTCAGTTCCATCCATAACTTGTTGGCTCATGCAGCTTTGGAAGGAACTGTCACAATACACAAAATTAACAATTTGGTAAATAGAAACAGACCACAGCTGGACAATCATGCAAAGTATTCTGCTGTCCTTCAGCAGAGAAGACTCTGAAGTATCCTAACAGAACTTTTGACATTTGTTTAGGGAAAAGTGAAATCATTAACAGTAGTCCACATTTGTCCAATAAATGTTTTAAAGTCTATGATACAGTTTTTTGGAAAGCAAACTTCAGACAAAGGTTTGAAAGAATTTAATGTTTGCATTTGCAGGCTGGAAAAACTGGACATCACCTTCAGAAGCAGAAAAGGTGTTCTACTAGATCTGCAAAGTCCTGACTGGACCACAGTACACACCTGAAGTAAAAAGTCATCTAAAAACACTGCAGGACATCATACAGAAGAAACCTGAAACAGACATGGATGCTTTCTCTGACATCAAATGCTCTCCAAAAGAGGAAGATGAGGACAAGCAAAATGTTAAAAGCATCATTTTTGGATCTCCTGTCACAACCTCATTAAAAAAAAAAGAGAGAGAACATTGGAGAATATCAGACAAGGAGTAGTCAAAAACCTTTGCCTCTGTCCTGAAATTGAGAATGTTCTGTTTAAGAACTACTTGGGACTTTTTCCGTTCTACAGTGGTTTGATGCTGGGAAAAGAGCAAAGGAAACACTTGAGGCAGAACAAAGTTATTCAGTGCATTAATAAAAGTCAATACAAAATTTTAAGCTGAAGATTTTCTTTTTTATTATTTTGAGGTTTACATTTTACAGGTAGCTTGTTGTTGCGGTCATCAGAAATGATGCAAAAACAGTTTCATCTCAAGCCACAGGGAATTTTGGAGTTTGAGACCCAAAGAACATTTGATTGGAAAGGCAAGTGTTTTGAAAAATAACTTCATTTACTACACTAATTTGTAGATGGCACATCATTTTGCATGACTTAAGTCTGTAAACATAATTATTTAGACGTGTTACAGTTCAATTAAATAATCCACCAAAGGCTATATTAGCCATGTACTTTAAAAGTGTCTTATGTTTCCATTGGAGGTCATGGAATGCTACATTGGGGCAACTCTTAAAGAGCAAGATCCAAATGGAAAAATATATCAATGAGTCTCTACACCATGGGAGTGATTTTACAAGGGACAAGAGGAGGTGGCCAGACGAGGGCTGAAAAATGTAGGTAAAAAATGGATTTTCTTATATTCAAGATTACGTTGTTTTTTTCACTGTTTTATTTGAAGAGATTATAAATGTTGTTCATTATCTACCTTATTGTCCTTTCACTAATCCATTTCAATTTGTCAGGTTACAATAGACTGCAATGGAGTTGTTAGTTTTGTCAACATAGGAAATGCACACTGGAAGTTTGTGGTTGGACCGTCTCTTTAGTGAGCAACCTTGGGAGCATGTAATTTTGGACGCCGGTTCCCTGTCCAATTTGCATTACTGGTCCCTCCTTTTGGTTGCTTGGAATGGTGTTTCTTTCTTTTATAATGTACAATTCCAGCCTTCGGACTCCCTCCTTTTTTTTACTGATGCTGCGCCATCCGTTGGTTTTGGGGGTATATTTAATAGGGGTGTGTATTGGCAAGATTTTGGCGATACGATACGTATCCCGATATTTCACCGAAACATTTTCTGTTGTTTTTTTTAATATGACGGAAAAAACTCAACCTGAATTTTAATGTCTTCCACTGTAATAAAATGATCAAATTCAATTTATTTAATGATCACAATGTTAAGCACTGCAATTGTTTCTCATACATAAGTTGCGTTTACCAAAGCAAATTCATAGTGCTTTTATTTTGGTAAGTTAAAATATAGAAAAGGAACAGTCAACATTGACTGATTTCCAAAACAAAACATGTTTCAGTGTAAGAAAAAACAAATAATGAATTGGCCTTAACCAATAAGTATTTATTGGGGAAATAAAATGCTTTTTATTTTCAGCATTTTCAGCTTCTCTAGTGCTTTTAAACAGTTCAGGAGCCTGAATGGTGCTTAAAAAATAGGGGGGGGGGGGGGTGTTACACACGGATTCTTTCCAGAAACATTAAAGTGTGCTGATGAGGGAGCATGACAGAATGAAGGAAAGTTGCTTTAATGTGACAAAAAAGGGCTTTGTTTTACATATCAGTTTGCTCTGCTGCACCTTTGCCTGCAGCCACGCTTCTGTCACACGGAAGTAACTGGTAACGCTCCTCGCCACGATCTGACAATATCGGCCTTTTTTCAGAGCATTGTACTCATCCCTTTGATCCAACAGGTCGCTATACTAGAATCTGATGCTGGGAGGTTCTGCAGAACTTTGGCCCTCTTTGCCGATAGCATTTTAGCTGATGCTAAGTGCATTAGCTGCTGCCGTGCTTCACTCATTTATCTGAGCCGCTAAAAAGTACAGCAATCCACGTTTTTATATCTTACAGGCAGCAGCATGGCTCAGAGTTTCTGTTTGGTATCCATTCCAAGTAAAAACTAAATAGTTCATGTTTCATAACAGAACAAGCTGCCTCTGGCTGCAGTCTTCCTGTTTTGTGCAGAGTAGAGCTGCTCAAAGAGGCTCCGTGTGCTCTGCTGCCAACTAGCGGTCGGAGGGTGAAGTGGACAACAAGACTCAGACACTGAAGGACGCTCAGAAAAAATTAAATACATATTGTCCTGGCAGCATTTTGAATCGATACAAGTATTGCCAAATGAAGTATTGCGATATATTGCCAAATCAATTTTTTTCTTACGCCCCTAATATTTAATGACGAGTGGTTTGCTGACGTTGGCCGATGGAAATTCAGGAAGCTGAACCCAAATCCACAGCTTTATTTGAATTGTATCCTATTGTGATGGCATGCTCGCTATGGGGAGAATGGTCAAGAAAGCGGATAATGGTGTTCTGCAATAATGCAGCTACAGTAGATATTAACAAAGGTCGTTCTAGATGCGCATTGATTAATAGTTTTACGCGGCGGCTGACGTGGTTTTGCGTTTTGAGTAATTTTATTCTTTGAGCTACCTTTATTCCTGGCCATTTAAATACGGTTGCTGATGCTCTCTCGTTTTAAATTTCAGGAGTTCAAAACTTTATGTCCGCAAGCCAGTCATCCCCCGCCCTTCTTTCCAGCAGACAATAACAATAATGCAACTCACAATAACATCACAGACCTGCAGGAATGTACAGTGTCCGTCATTGACTACATCAGGAAATGTGTGGATGATGTGACAGTGGTCAAGATAGTCAGGACAAGACAAAACTGTAAACCTTGGTTAACAGGAGAAGTACATTCCCTGTTGAGAGCCAGGGACAAGGCATTTAAATCTGGAGATGCAGCAGCATATAGTCTGGCAAGGAAAAACCTGTCATGGGGGATCAGAGAGGCGAAGAGGCTGTACACACAAAAACTGAACAGCCACTTCATGTGTGAGAAAGATTCACGTCAACTGTGGCAGCGGTTTCGGAACATCAGACTACAAGTCCCCACCCTCAACGATATGCCACAACAACCGCTCCCAACCAGAAGAACTGAACAACTTCAACGCCCCGTTTGAAATTAACAACTCCACACAGGCACAGATGCTCCCGCTGTCTTCCAGCGACACAGCAGTGCAGCTGTCAACCGCTGAGGTGAGGAAGGTCTTCTCCACCATCAATCCCCGAAAAGTGGCTGGCCCGGACAACATCCCTGGAGAGGTTCTGAAAGACTGCGCAGAGCAACTGAAAGATGTCTTCACCGACATCTTTAACACATCACTCAGACAGGCATTTGTACCTACCTGCCTAAAAACAGCTGTTATCACTCCGGTCCCAAAAAAGTCAAATCCAACCTGCCCAAACGACTTTTGCCCCGTGGCCCTCACACCAATTGTGACCAAATGTCTGGAGCACTTGGTCCTAAAGCACATTAAGAACAGTCTTCCAATAACTATGGACCCTTTACAATTTGCATACAAAGCAAAAACAACCACAGAAGATGCCATCTCCACTACTCTCCACCTCACTCTGTCACATCTGGAAAGAAAAAACATCTACGCTAGAGTCCTCTTCATCGACTTCAGTTCGGCTTTTAACACCATCATTCCACAGCAGCTGGTGGAGAAGCTGAGGCTACTAGGCATGGACACGGCACCCCGCAAATGGACATTCAGCTTCCTGACAGACAGGCGGCAGACAGTCAAGATCGGCAGACACACATCATGGCCCATCTCAGTGAGCACGGGCACACTACAGGGGTGTGTCCTGAGCCCACTGCTGTTTAGTCTGCTCACACATGACTGCACAGCTCAATACAACACCAACCACATTGTTAAGTTTGCAGACGACAACAGTGATCGGTCTGATAAGCGACAACGACGAGTCTGCGTACAGAATGGAGGTGGAGCAGCTAGCAGGGTGGTGTACATCCCATAACCTACAGATCAACGTGGACAAAACTAAAGAAATGGTGATCAACTTCAGGACATCAGGCAATCACCCCCACTTACATCTACCCATAAACGGTGGTGCTGTGGAGAAGGTCGACAGCATCAAGTTCCAGGGGGTGCGTAGAAGACTACGCAGTCTTCAGGCCAGGACCAGCAGACTCAGAGACAGTTTTCTCCTCCAGGCTGTCAGGAAGCTAAACTCTCTCCCATCCCTGCCCCCCCCTCCCCTCCTGCTGCCCCGTTGCCCTCCTGCTCTGCTGATCCCTGACATTCACATATCATCTACCTCATCAGCACTAACTGCACCTTCCACCAGTCCTCTAGTGCCGATAAATAATTTAAGTACTGTACTTCAGTCACTTTATTCTCTCCTCATTTTTCTACTTTTATTTTTTATACTATTTATATTTTAGGCCTCTTCTATTTATAATTTGTTTATTGTGCAATTTGAAGGTGTCTCCCCGTCTAACTGTAGTTGAATAGAAAACGCAATTTCAATTTCTATATATGTGTCAACATTGTAGATATTGACAAATAAAGTTACTTTGACTTTGACTCACTAATGACTTGTCCTCCCCCACCAACTCCACAATGGTCATAAAAAAAAAAGCACAGAAGCGTCTCCATCCCCTCACCTCATCACCTTCTACAAGGGCACCATTGTGAACATCCAGACACAGAGCTTCACATCCTGGTTTGGCAGCTGCAAAGTTCAGGACAAACAACTGCTCAGCAGGATTGTCAGGACTGCAAGCAGGATTGTTGGTGCACCTCTCCAGATCCTGGAGGAGTTATACGAGCAGCGCTGTCTACGCAGAGCAACCTCCATCATCAGGAACCCCCAGCACCCCTCTCATGGACTGTTCTCCCTCATGCCATCTGGGAGGAGGTTCAGGAACATCAACTGCAGATTCAGCAGGATGCTAAAAAGCCTCTTCCCACAAGCTGTGAGGCTGCTGAATGGTCCGTCCTCCTCATGCATTCATGCTCTCACAAACTCCACTCTGCAATAAGATCCAAGGATTACCCCCACACAACCTGAAGACACAATACATGGACACAGACTCTAGTAAACACCCCCCAATAAACAAGAACTGCCGTTATGGACATAGTCACTTTTCTCACTGAATGCTGGTCTCTATTCTATTCTACTCTTTTATTCTATACCTAAATTTTTTATCTTCATTTATTTCACTTAATTTTTTTATTCATATTTTTTTTCTAGGATTGTTCTCTTACTGCTATTTTTATTATTGCTATTTGCAAGACAGAGAAACAACATCTCGTGTCACCCGTGTATTTCTTCGCAAATACTGTGTGTAGAATGAAAATAAATCTATCTAAAGATGGTTATCGATTGAGTTTTTCTCCACTGAATGAATTGCTGTTATCTGCTGCTGGATACATGAGATTTGGTCTGGCCAAAAGTACTATTAAATCTTACGATTCATCCTGGACATCCTATCGCTCTGTGCCAGTATTCATGCTCAACCTTTGCCAGTCAATATTCCACTAGTCTGCGCCTTTGTTGTACATTTAGTTGAGAATCGCCGGTATCAAGTACAAAGCATCAAATCCTGCCTAGCTGCCATCCAGTTTTACATGAGATGTTGGACCTCTTCATCAGCAAATCCTCTTGGACACCCCTCCATTCGCCATCTCCTCAACAGCCTGTCAAAGGCACGCCCTTCTGGAAATGATAAAAGGTTACCTCTATTCTTACCATTGGTACATAAGCTAATGCAAAATTACAAGCTGGTTTCTTCTCTCCCCTATGTTGACTCTCTATTAGAAGCTGCAATTCTGATGGCTTTCTATGTTTTTTTTTTTTAAGGTGTGGTGAATACACGACTAGAACATTGTCTTTTAACCCACAAACAGATCTCACTTTTTCTGATTTATCATTTACCGAGCACTTTTATGCCATTAATCTTAAACATTCTAAAACTGATAAATTTGGCACAGGTGTTTAAATATTTATAGCCAAAACTGATACTGCTTTTTGCAACGCTTTCCTGAGCCTGGGTTACACATAGCAATCATACTTGTAAGTCTGAACATGGAATACCTCATAAACACACTTCATTTGATTCCACACTGATATACAATTAAAATTATTATTTTTTAACCTCAATGAATTTGGTGTTGGGGTAGTTATTACCCTAAAGCTTATATAAAATTTGATTCATGGAATTGCACGGACCTTTATGCCAAAAGAATGTGAAATACAACTAAAGGAATGTGAAATACCAAATTAAGAATGTGAAAGCAAAACTAAAAGATGTGAAATAACTATATTTCAGTCAGACAACTCGTGCAGTAAAATATTTGTCGTAAGTCAATACATCGAACTGTTTACAATCTTCTAAACGTGTAATTTTTCTATGATGTCATTTTATTTTCAGTTTCCGCACGCGCTGTTGCACAAAATTTTTGTACTGGATTCCTTGCATGGCTCGAATGAGGGGGACTCGAAGAAAGCTGCCAAACAATTCATATAAATTGAAAAAAGAAATGTATACGTTTAAATTGTGGTCATAGTCATGTTGTATAGTTCATATGTTTTACATAAATTATTTTTTAGTAAAACAAAATGACAAGAGGAAAAGGGACAAAACTTGAATGGAGCAAAACTATGGGGGTTGGTTTGGAAGAAGCTGGAGGATCATCAGAACTTGCAGAGACATATCCAATGATTGAAGTGCCCAATCCTAGAGTTGGAGAAGATGGCCAGAGACCTACACTTCTTGTGTTTAACCCAGTAACTATAACATTTATTGATGAGCCAAGGGTAAGAACTGTATTTTTCTCAAGTTTGCATGTGAATTTAAATTAGCTGAGTCTTTGTATTTCAGACTGCTGACCTTCTCGCCAACATAAGCAAGTACGGGTGAGTTGTGTAATCTAGACGTTTTACCTAAACTTCAAATGTGATTTGTACAAACAAATATTTTCTGTGTTCTTTAGAATGAAGACCATGCAGCAACCCAGGAGGCAGTCGAGGACACCACGGTGGGAATTTCCCTCCAAATGGAAAGTGGGAGGGGTGAGGAAGAGGACATTCTCATGGTCCACATCTCCCAGCCTGTAGTGGTCGACCCACCAAGTGTCGGAGTGGCAGTTGCCATGCTGTTTGGCCTTATTTACAACATAAATCTGGATTACCCTCATCTCAGAAACACCTTTGAGGTAATCCACAAAACTGTATTACAGTTGTTGGGCACAATTGTGTCTAAGGTTTCAGGCTTTAAAATCTGACTCTTTGAAGTTTTCAAGTTTTTCCTAAGAGGGGATTCCAACTGCTTGCTTTGGCTCTTTTTGTTATCTTCTGTTTATGTTTAGCTTTATGTATAGCTTCGCTGTAAACATATTTTTCAAGTTTAGACAATAATAAAAGTTAAACCTGAAATTTGTGTTCAGTGTCATATGTTCATTGGACTAACAATGCACAAAAAACTATTGGATTTTATATAATAATCTGCAATTGCAAATTTATTTTTAATAAAATTTAGATTTAATAATAATGTATACATTAAATGAAATATTTGGTTTATTTTAAGCAAATAAGTGTTGCTAAAACATTTTAGTGTGTTTTAAATGTTTGAGAAAAAAATTATGTTAAATGGCATGATAAAATCTTGTTTTTTTATGTAAAAATATTAGGTTTAGTAACAAAGAAGCATTCATTACACTAGAACGGGGGTGGCGAACAAGTTTGACACCAAGAGCCGAATTTTTTCATTGTGAGAGTCAAAGAGCCACACCACACACTGACCTTTTCTCTGCCTTTCTCTGACACACAACCACTCAGTGACGGGCAGTGAGGTTGATGCTGGAGAGGCACTGACTCCTCTGAAGTCAGATTTACATCAGTATTTAACTGGTAATTCTTTGTAACTCAACATTCCTCTTTCAATGACACTTACACCAACAAATACACAAACATCTGGACAGAGCATTCTTCTGCTGTCTGAGTGATTCATATTCACAATAAACACATAAAAATACATTACATTTCAGATGTGTGGAGCATAAATTAATTTTAACTTCATTAGAATTTCTTGCCTTTACATGTTTTTATGTAAAATTGAACGACTGACTTTTTGCATTAAAAGCAAGTAATATATTAAATGTTACTACATTGCAACAGTTAAGTTCATACTTTAGACTAGTAGTCAGCTGAATTACCATTAAACTGGCTGTGTTATTCCCTCACCCCGTACACATTAAGGGCCCATTAACTTGAAGACACACACATTCAGCTAAACGGCATTCAAGTCACTTCTGCAAACAGGTCCCTGACTTATGGTTTTACAATTGAGATTCCCCCATTACCCATGAGTCTTAGGGGCTGAAGGTGGGGCTAACTCCCGGTAGCCTCTCTGATCAGTTCCTTTACATGATTGTCAGTCAGAACGGACCGATGCCTTGATTTCACGTGTTTCAAGGTAATAAACAGGGACTGGAGGACACATATTGAGGAGAACGTGGACAGCAGATTGAGAGCAGCTCTTTTACACACGGGGAATTCTCCGTTCTCCAAAACGTAACAGGGCCTTCTTTTATCTTGGTCACGTCAAACCGAAACTTAACCCAGCAAAGATAGCAAAAAAGTGAGATGACACACAACGCATGCGAATTTCTTTTTGCCGATGCCAGTGGCAGTCATAACACGCTAAGTCGCGCTCAAAGGAGTCAGCAAAATCAAAGAGAAGACAAAAGCGAGATTTGACACAACGCACGCAAAAAAAATGTGTCTTGCAAACGCGAAAAATGTTTTTGAAAGCAAAACAAAAAACAATTTTTGAGCAAAAAACTTAGAAAGTTTTGTGTTCAACGTGGTGGCAGAAATATCACTCCATATTCTTTCAGAGAGATTTTAGCTCAGTCAGCTCAGGTTCTCTCGCTGCCTCATCAGTGACCAGCGGGGATCTCATCAGTCAGTCTCTGCATTAAAGGATCCATGAAAAAAAGTGATCTGCGGTCGTTTCAGTCCAGTTGTGCAAACAGCGTCACGTTCTGCGCTTTATTTAATTGGATTGCAGCTTCTGCTGTGAGCTCCGCAAAGAAGGAACGTGGGATGATTGTTGTTTTGAATGTGGACTTAGAAAAGCTTCAACTTGTTAATAAAGGAGACAATTTGTGTCAGATGATCAGGAAGTTTTTAATTTTCTCCGGGATACGTTTTGTTCTTTTCTGCCATGAACTATTTTAATGCTTCCAGAAGCTCATAGTGATAAACATCGTGACTTTCCATTCTGTTCAGTAAAAAAATAAGAATCTTCCCGTTCTTCCAGAAACGTCCTGTGTTTATCTTATACTCTGAATTTCACCATTTTGACCATGAGGGTAACAGTCTGCACGCACATCAAATCTATATCTATGTGTTCCGGCAGTGGGCGTAACCTGCGCAAATGATTGGCGGTCACATATGTGTCGGGAGCAGCATCAAACACACACACACACACACACACACTGCCAAATTACTTTTATTATTATTTATTTTTTAATACCCTTTGGCGGTTTGAGTGTGGTTTAAGAGGGAAAAAATTATGAAATGAGGCACAGTGTATAGAAAATATGATGAGACGCAAAGAGCCGCACCCTCATCGGCCAAGAGCCGCATGCGGCTCTCGAGCCACGTGTTCGCCACCCCTGCACTAGAACATGAGTTTTATGTGCAATAACTATATTGGTTCAACTTTTTTTTTTTTTTTCTTTTTTTTTAAATGCGCAACCGATGTCCTTGATTTTGTCATGGTTTGAGTTTGTTCTGTCTTGGTTTTCGCTTAAGTTCTTGTTCTGTCTTGGTTGCTCGGCCCCCCGGCCACCCTCCGGACCTGCCTCGCCGGAGCGCTCGGCCGCCCTCCGGAACCTGCCTCGCCGGACCGTCCCCTACAACCACGTCCAGTGGTGGTCTCTGACGCATCACAGCCAGGCCCACTGGTGGTCCCGGATGCACCACAGCCACGTTCGGTGGTGGTCCCGGATGCACCACAGCCACGTTCGGTGGTGGTCCCGGATGCACCACAGCCACGCCCGGTGGTGGTTCCGGACGCATTACAGTCACGCCCAGTGGTGGTCCCGGACGCATTACAGCCACGCCCAGTGGTGGTCCCGGACGCATTACAGCCACGCCCAGTGGTGGTCCCGGATGCACCACAGCCACGCCCGGTGGTGGTCCCGGACGCACCGCAGCCACGTCCAGTGGTGGTCCCGGACGCACCGCAGCCACGTCCAGTGGTGGTCCCGGACGCACCGCAGCCACGTCCAGTGGTGGTCCCGGACGCACCGCAGCCACGTCCAGTGGTGGTCCCGGACGCACCGCAGCCACGTCCAGTGGTGGTCCCGGACGCACCGCAGCCACGTCCAGTGGTGGTCCCGGACGCACCCCGACCCGTCCCGGCTCCTAGGGGGGTGCCGCCAGCACCCCGACCGGTCCCCGCTTCCAAGGGCATGCCTGACCCTCCAGCCGGCTCCACGCTCGACCCGCCAGAGCTCGACTGCTGGCCCGACCCGCCAGAGCTCGACTGCTGGCCCGACCCGCCAGAGCTCGACTGCTGGCCCGACCCGGCGGCCGTCTCCACGCCTGACCCGGCGGCCGTCTCCACGCCTGACCCGGCGGCCGTCTCCACGCCTGACCCGCCGCCGGACTCGCCTCGCCGGAGTGCTCGGCCCCCCGGCCGCCCTACAGACCTGCCTCGCCGGAGCGCTCGGCCCCCCGGCCACCCTCCGGACCTGCCTCGCCGGAGGGCTCTGCCCCCCGGCCGCCCTCCGGACCTGCCTCGCCGGAGCGCTCGGCCGCCCTCCGGAACCTGCCTCGCCGGAGCGCTCGGCCACCCTCCGGACCTGCCTCGCCGGAGGGCTCTGCCCCCCGGCCGCCCTCCGGACCTGCCTCGCCGGAGCGCTCGGCCGCCCTCCGGAACCTGCCTCGCCGGAGCGCTCGGCCGCCCTCCGGAACCTGCCTCGCCGGACCGCTCGGGCCCCCGGCCGCCCTCCGGACCTGCCTCGCCGGAGCGCTCGGCCGCCCTCCGGAACCTGCGTCGCCGGAGGGCTCGGGCCCCCAGCCGCCCTCCGGACACCTTGGACTCTTTGCCCGTCGAGGTTTGACCTCCGGGGCCCCCTCCTCAGTTGACTTTTGGAACCTCGGAGCGGTTCCTTGAGGTGGGGGGGGGGGGGGGGGGGGGGTACTGTCATGGTTTGAGTTTGTTCTGTCTTGGTTTTTGCTTTAGTTCTTGTTCTGTCTTGGTTCTGTTTCCTGTTTTATTTTGAAAGGTTCCTGTCATGTCTTGTTTCTTGAATTTTTCTTCCTTTGGTCCCCATCTGCCCTGATCGTGTCTTGTCTGCCCTGTCTGTAAGTCTTGTCTCTGCGTTCCTCCTGTGCTGGTCCATTACCTCTGTTATGGTGTTCATGTCCTGTCTAGTCCATGTTCCTGTCTCTTGCCTCGTCCATGTTTCATGCCTCGCCAAGTAAGTTTTTTTTTTTTTTTTTTTCTGAGAACCTGCTCTGCAGCGCTTTTTGTTTGTTTTCTTGTATTAAAACCCCTAGTCCCTGATCCTCGTGCTTCCGCCTCTGCTTCTTGGTCCAACCGGCTCTCGAGCCACCCCCGCATCGTGACAGATTTTTTTTTTATGTAAATCCAACAGGTCTTTTTTTTTTTTTTTTTTTCCAGTATACATGTCTGTCAAGAATTACAATTACAGATCCAACATCTGAGGAGACTTGGGCGCCAAATGAAAGAATCCAGTCATTTATTGCATTTTCAGTCGCCGTTATTGATAGCACCAACATCATAGATATATAAAGCTGTGCATATTTGTTAGAGGTGTTAAAGAGACCATCACAGCGGAGTTTCTTGAGTTGATGGACACAACAGCTGATAACATAGTCAGTTCTCTTGTTACTGCACCAGACTATGTTGGAGTGAACTGGTCACATGTCAGACTGGTCACTGTCAAAATAAGTTTGACATCCCTGGGCTAAAGGGTTGTGTGTGGGTTTTATTTTCATATTGTCTTGCTTTTTTTAAATTTAATTTGTTTTGGTATACGTCACTTTGTATCATGTTACATATGACAAGTGCTATATGTGCTTTATAGGGATGGCTCGTTTGACACGGCGCTTCGGCGCGCGTTTCACTTTCATGAAACAGTGTTTCGGCACAATGTTTCGGGGCGTGTGTCAACTAGCGCAGATCACGTGGTTGAAGACGAATGACGCGCCAAATCCGTCGTTTGGTCGGACCAAGGTTCAGATGTCACTTGCATTTTGAACATATTCTCTACTAACACAAAATGAATCCCAAACGTTTCCCGACCAGTTCTATTGTTTCCCCTGTATCAGAAACAGCGTCAGTTCCTAGTAAAAAAGTTCCTAGTAAAAAAAAAAAAAAAAAAAAAAAAAAATACTGTGGCTCAAGATCGTTTCTACTCTATTTCTCCTAATAAAACAATACACCATGAACGTTGTGTCTAAAAAAAAAAAAAATAAATACTTCTATGAATTTAATAATGGCACGATAAATTGGTATCAGTGGTGGTAGCTAAGTGGAACAGTCATTGGGAGTCACATCCAGAGATCCTGGTTTCAAGGTCAGCAATTTACAACTTTATTTTTTTTTTGCTTTGCGTTTTTTTTCTTCATGTGTTGTGTGTTTTGCTGTCAAGCACTTCTCAGAAAATGTCATGTTTTGTTTTACGTTGTTCTTCAATAATCATTAACAACATTGTTTTGGTTTACATTTTTTCATCATCATTTCCACATTGAAGTGTTACAAGGAGCTTAGTTGAAGCATATGATATACGGCCAGTCCACCACCAGATGCCGCTGTTCTGTGAAGTTTCAAAGCACTGAATGGGTGGTTCATTTTTCCGGCAGAATTACATGAATCCCAAGGGAAGCTTCATGGGGCTTCAATTCCCATCCCTACTGCTTTGATAAGAAAAGAGTAGACTGCTGCTGGAGAACTTCATCTCCTGGGGTACTGAACTGAGCAAGAACCTTCTTCCATTTTAGAACAGAATTTTGAGCTTTACATTTCCCTCTGTGAATGTCAGGGAATGTACCAATTATATTGTAAAACATGTAAGGAGTGTTTTCACATTAAACCAGCCTTGTTTTTAACATTTCAATCTGCAGTGATCATTTGAAAGATACTTTCAGTAAATTCCAATGCAGCCTAAGGCAGACATTAAGGCATGTGAAGTTTTAAAGATTCGACTCAGCCTATAAATAACATGGTTTCAGAAATCAGTAAGGGAACTTTTTTTTCCCACATGTAGGCAAAAATACAGTCATAACTTGATAAATATGACAGTAAAACTAGCAGTTTTAATCTACTGTAAATTAGACACTTTCTCTACATCAGTTCAAGTCTTTCAAATTTACAGTCTGCCACACATAACCACATCAATGACGTGACACATGACTAAGAGCTGACAAGTGCAGCACTGAAACAAGCTGATTATATACTGAAGCGAAAACTAGGAACAGCTGAGACAATTTATAAACAGCAGGTGAAAACAGTCAAATGCAATTGAAGCTTTGAAACATGTGCAAAACATGTAAGTCTGATAATACTCTGCTTTAGTTTGTTCCCTGATCAATCAAATAATCAAAAGAAGAGAACCTTGGTTGAAAAGGTGGATCTGTTTTGAGAGTGGATCAGACTCTTTCTGATATATATACATATATATATATATACATATATATATATATATATATATGTATGTATGTATGTATGTATGTATGTATGTATGTATGTATGTATGTATGTATAGTGTATATATATGTATATATATATATAATATATATATGTAATATATATTATATATAATATTAGTATATATATATATATAAATATAAGATGTATATATCTATAGATATATATGTATGTATATAATATATATATATATATAATATATATATATATATATTATATATCTATAATATATAATATAATATAGATATATCTATATATATAATATATATATATCACATCATACATACATATATGTCACAATCTACATCATATCTATATATATAGATATATATATATATATATATATATATATATATATATATATATATATATATTAATTTGAAAATGCTTTGTTTGTGTTACAAAGTAGTTGTGGCTTGTGACTGAGTTCACCAGCTGTTTTGTGTTCCTCGTTTTGTCTTCAGTATATAATCAGCTTGTTTCAGTGCTTCACTGGTCAGCTCATGTTCATGGTTTCTGTGGCAGGAACTGCAATGCAAAGACTTGTTGAAATGATGTACAGAAACTCTTTAATTCACAGTAAAGTTGATGTTTTGTGTTCTTCAGCTGAATATACTTTTGTCTACATGTGGAAAAGGTTCCCTTACTGTTTATTTAAACCCTTATATCTACAGGTGGAGTTAACCGTCTAAAAAGTTCCTCTTTGTTCTAATGTTTTTTAGGCAACAATGGGATTCCCTGGGGGTGTGTCTCAAAAATTATCACTACACATATTGAAAAGCTACAAACCTGACTAGTTAATTCACAAAGTTATTTTTTTTTTTTTTCTTCTCTCCCCGAGCTTTTCTTGGCTGTCACAGACGTGAATGTGAAGGTCGAATTTCCTTGGTACAGAATAGAGGAAAGTTTTAGCTCAAGTACTCAAAGAGATTATTCTCCAGCAGCACTCTACTCTTTATGAATCTCTTCAAATGTGTTTGGTGTAAAATCATTTTAAGCCTGCTGTTATGTTGCTTGTATATTTAATGGTTCAGTTATTAAATGCATAAAAACACAACTAAGTCATTTGGCTATTTATTGAATAAAACTGAGTCTCACACAAAGCACATCACTGGACGTAAATGGAAAAATATAAAGTCAATTTGCTATAGAAAACTGGCACAATCTTTCCACTTGTAAACTAAAAATGTGAAAAGGGTAATATGAGAAATAATAGAATATATGAAACAATTGAAATCCGTTGTAGTGGGTGTGGGCTGTGTGGAGGCAGGCCTGGATTTAGCCAGCCCCACAATGGGGTGCAGTAAGAATATCAGGGGGAGGTGAGTCTGAGAGTGACAGCTGCTTACACTGTGCAAAAATCTCCAGAATCAACAGATACATTTGTCTGTAAAGCCTCAGAAATACCCCATACCTGGTGATATCCATGGTGGATACTCTCCGGATATGACAGTTTCCAACTTCATGTCCTGAGCATATCAACTGTAAATATGGGACACTTTTATACTGATAGAATCTGGAGATAAGATTCACTCCAGATATCACATGTGTCACTAGTGATATCCAAGGTCAGGATATTTACAGATTCTATTCATGTCAAATCTGTTGATACCTGATGTCCGTATACTGGTCAAAATTAGGTTGCAATATAAAAATGACAAGTGAAATTCAACCTCTAAATCAAATGCAGAAAAACTATTAAATATTGAGCAATTTTGTTGATCAAAAGTGGCTTGTAATTACATTCCTTTAGCTGTTAAGCATTTGTGACCTACCCAAAAAATTATAAAATGTAGGCCTATTTCAGTTTTTTTTTTTTAAATAATCCTCAATTATTTTTTTTTTTAGTGGCTTCTCCCGATCTAGTCCCATCACTTGTGTCCAGTTATTCAGTGCTCTGCTCCATCGTTACTGTATTTATCTAAATGCCAAACACATTTATTATTTAACAGGCTCTTTAGGCGAAGACACTAGTAAATATTATGCATTATGTTTTCAAAGTTTTTTTTTGTTTTTTAATTTATTTTTTTACTTAAAAAGTTGATTTTCTCCAAAAAAAAGAGAGCTGACCATGCCCCCCCCCAAGAAAAGCCAGGAATACGAAGACCTTAAAAAGAATCTGTTTTTTTTTTTTTTTTTACTTGTCCTGTCCAACAGCTGGGCAGACAGATGAGAGCTGAGGGCCTCTTGTGTTGGACATATTTTACTTTAACAGGGGTTATTAATCTTCAGACAAACCAAAGGTATGTCTGAATAAACCCCTTTTGTAATTGAGGCCAAACTTTATTAATTTCAAACATGTTTGAAAATCTTTGGTGTTGGACCGGACGGAAAAGGAAAGAGGGGAAGAAGAGAGAGGGATGTTAGAGAGAGGGGGGGGGGGTAGGAGAGTGATAATAGGAGGGGAAGGGGGATAAGACCATGAAGCAGCATAAAGCAACAAGTTTACTGGTTGTTAATCATTATGGTAAAGTTCAAATGTTGTACAAAAAGGGCGGAGCCTGTCCACACACAGACTCAAATGTTATAAACACACCTGCTAGCTGCAAAAATGTCCACCTGTCGACATGTACACAAAACAGATAGTGTTCACACGCATACTTATGCCTTAAAACCAACTAGTGTGAAATATTTTATTCATTCAGTCATGCAAACTGTTCAAAGGTGAGCTAACACCTGTGCTCAGGTGAGTGTTTATGTTCTTCTAAAATGGATGGTGGAACGTGAACCTTAAAAAGATTCTTGATGATATCAAAGCTAAGCTGTATCCCTTTATGGAGCAAGTGTCCGCTAAGCTAACACCACTTATGAAAATGATGGAAGAGTTCCAAAGATTTCGGGCTCAAAACGAGCAACGAGAAAACCGGGTCGAGGTTTGTGAATCAAAAACACAAGCTAGCTCTGATGAATCGACGTAAAAATCTCAAAGTTTTGGCTGCTTATCTGAATGACCATCTGACCAGAAGGAATGCTGAAATCTCCAAACATGCATGGCTTCTCAGGAAGCGTAAGCAGATTGAGAACACTTTGGTTTGACGTAAATCCTGCAGCCTTTAACCCCTCAGTCCACCGGACCGGTCCAAGGTTCTGGTTGTGAACAGCATGAAGGACTTTGAGAAGTGCTTGTTTACGGTTGTCTGAAACAACATGGAGTAATAAACCAAAGAACCAAATAATTTCAAGAAATATGACACCTGGATTCATCACTTTCTCCATCGTCTGACGTCACCTGATTAACAGCAGAGAGTTCTGACATGCAGACAACTTGACCTCAGCTTTCACCGCAGCTGATAGAAGAATATTGACCTGATATTGACCTGATTCTAATGTCTGCAGACATAACATGGAAGAGAACTAGAAACTGTTTAAACCCAGAAGGACAGCTGTTAATCAGCAGAAGAAATGCCAACCTTGGACAATCGACAGATTATGGACCCTTTTTATTAGATGGCTGATCTGCATTAGCCATGTTGATTTCTAAAAAATCATTATGTAAAAAAATAACTAAAGTAATTCCTCTTTGTCATGTGCTTTATTGATACTTTATGATTCTTAATTCTGTCTGATAAAAGCTAGGAACTGGATATTGATAAATCATGTAATAAAATGGTTACAGTATAACGGGTTGGGATTATACAAGTTCGCTTCCTTCCACTCCCTTTCAAGCAATATTTATTAATATGTCTAATTATCCTAAGTTTGATTAGCTACTGTATGAATGTACAACTGATTATATTGCTTTTGTGTATTATTTTTGCTTAATTGCTTGAAATAAACCATTTCAAATCAAAATTCAAACCAAAAAAACACACCATTAAAGCTACTTTCACTGGCATTTAAGCTATGGCTCGCCACTGTGCTGCATCTGGCCTCTTCCTCCTCGAATCCAATGTCCACGCCATTTGTAAGGATGTCTGCCGCCCATGAAGTCGTCCATTGCTCGATAATAGGGAAAGCTTGAATTGTCAGCCCCGCTTCTGCTGTTGTGGTTTTTAGCTTTGTAGTGTAAGGACTGTAGGGGTTGAAAGATGGGGAAAATGATAAAGTGAATAAGGATATTAAACAGCTAGGGAGATGATCTGGGGAGAGCACACACACACCACCATAGAGGACCTGAGTTCTTTTGGCCACAATGACAATTTATTTGAGTAATAAAAATATGAATGGCCACAGGGTTCCACTTAAAAATACTTAAACGAGCATGGAATATGTCTAAAAATGCAAGGGAAGGCTTAAACAGTAAAATAAGATAAAAATCCCCAAAACAGTTAAAACAGCATAAAAGAGGGGTAAAAGTCCAAAGAACAGTTAAAAAGGATAAAAATGTAGCTCAAAGGGGTGGACCACTGATCCCAAACCAGGGGGCGTCCTCTCCATGCCAGACTTGGCTCTCGGGGTCGACTTCTCCCAACGCTGATCCGAGGCTCCCTCTGGACATGCACACCTGGACCTGGGAGGCGGGGCTCCCCTCGCCTCTGGGGTTGCGCGTAACGCCGACACTCCTCCGTGTCACCTCCAGCTGGCCCTCCGGACACGCTGGAATCCTGCGGAGACAGGCAGACGGCAGCAACAAGCACTCTACGATGCAGGCTGCCACCAGCCTCCCCGCCGACTTAGTTCGACCAGTCTGCTAAATCACGTCCGGCTACTTACAACACAGGCAGGGTCCCTGCCCTGCCCCTGCATGTTGATCGCATTGCAGACTGGTGGTTCGAGCGCTCCAAGCTCTCCCAGTGCGTGTGCGGTCACGGTGGGTCCTCACAACGTCTGTCGGTTCCGGCATCCCAGTCGCGCCCCGCGTCCTGCTGTCGGCGTGTGCCCCGCGGCCGGCGTGTGCCGTCTCTGCCAAAGCGCGGGCCCTCCTTCCCTGCGCTTTTCTTCTCAGGACTCTTATTGTTCCCTTCTAATTTGGAACAGGTGTTGTTAATCTGCGAGCTGTGTCGGAAGGGGGCGTGTCCATAGCATGCAAAAACAGGTCACACCACAACATGCAAACATGCACAAAAGAAAACACTAAAACATGCAATTCCCCACATGCTCACAGTAGTAAGCGGTCTTTAAACTTTTCCATCGGTTTTTTAATCTGCTAAATCGATCGATTCCAACTTCCTTTAAACGCTCGTGGACTTGAATGAATAATTCAGTGTTCCTAGACTTCTTACAGTCAAGTCTCTCTACTATTTTTAGGTATTTTAAAATCTCCAGCAAAAAATGAGGGTCTGAAAAAGACCAGTTTTGTTTCTGCCCTGCCATATTTTCATACAGCTCCCGTTATGGCTATGTGAGGTATGTCTGCGTGTAACGTATAATACCTGCACAGTAGTGACCCACAATCGGAAGAAACGTTTACATGTACTACGGTCGGATCAACTTAAAAATCTGTACCCATTATCAAATTCCAACAGCCTTTTAATAGAATAATCACTGTTAAAAATGTCTGTCACACTTTTATTAATTATAATTATTGCAATTGAAACATTTGAAATAACTTGTTCTAATTCAGTCATAGAGTGAGCAAAAAACACATTTTCAACATTCTGTGCAGAACAATAATCTGCATTTAGTATTCTGTTATTAAAGTATGGTGGCAGAGTTAAATGAAGTCTATCATCATATGTTGGTCCACCTTAAGAAACAGGAAAACATTTAGCCTCATTTGTAACAAACAACAACGTCACAGTTGCCTTTTGCTGGAGCTACATTCAATATATGATCAAAGTATTGATCAAAAGCCTCTTGATCAATATCTACCAGCATTAGAAAAGTGTCCTGGAACATGCAATGCTGCTTTCTATCATGCAGAACTTCATCTTCTGACACATTTGACAATTCAACATTTGCAGTACATTCAACATCTTTTCCTCCCATATCGTTAGATGTTTATTTAAAAGAAAAAAAAAACATGAATCCAATCATTATTCAATTTTATATAATCAGAATCAGAAAAGCTTTATTACCAGGTTCTGTAGAGCCCACTTTACGGAACGAGGAATTTGACTTGGTGTTGGCAGGTGGTGCATCTCAGATAAGAAGAAAAAAGGAAAAGTGCAAACAGTATAACATACACCATGCCATGACAGCAGTACAACATAGCATACAACATGACATTGTATTTGAATAGTGCAATTTAGGATAGATTAAAATGAAGTTATCAACAGACTAATGTACAGTGGAGTGAAGTGGGTGCACAGGTGGACTGGGATGGTGGGGCCTTTAAGTGGCAGCGATTAAAAACAAACAATTCTACCGGTATATGTTCAAGTCCCAGGTTTCTATCAACTATTCCTCTCCTTCCTCTAACTCCCTGCTTCAAATGAATGTGCCAGCAGCGCCTTTGAGATGCCATGATGATCCCCCCATTGCACGGGTTACAGCAGAGCATAACATACGATGGTTGCTGCTTTCTGTCTTTGTAATAAAACGCCTCATCTGTTAATACTAAAGTATCTTTCTGTAATGTCACTCTGTAGTTTTTAATCATCACTACATAAACAATAATGTTACTAATAAACA
Source organism: Oryzias curvinotus (assembly GCA_023969325.1). Lineage (NCBI taxonomy): Eukaryota > Metazoa > Chordata > Actinopteri > Beloniformes > Adrianichthyidae > Oryzias > Oryzias curvinotus. The sequence goes on from CM043723.1 coordinate 22,579,958, forward strand.
TAACTAACAAACATTTACTAATTTACTATATATATATATATATATATATATATATAGTAAATAAACATCCATTTGTCACAATTATAAATCATTTTTTTACTGACAAATTGGGCATAAGAGTACAGTTCCTCAACTATTTCACGTGTTTTTTTGTAATAATCGAGGCACAAAAAACTTGAAGTTGCAGCTGTTTGCAGTTGCAGAGATGCAACGTCAACAAAAATTACTTTATTTTTGGTGATTACGTTATTTTATTAGTTAAATGTATATGTTGGCCATTTCATCTTAATCTTGTTTCTTTTACTTTGTTGTTACTCCAAACTTAAATTCAGGTTTTTGAAACTTGAATGAAGTCTAAATTGAATGTGTCCTTCAACCCAGACATTGTTAGAAAGCAGATGGTTTCTTTTATAAAGATGACTTGGACCAAAATCTGGAATAAATGACTTCTTTGTTCAGACCAGAAGGAAAACTAAACTAAACTGCTCTTTATCTAGACTATTTACAAACTGTTAGAACAAACGTTTGTTTGTTCTTCATTGTTGGAATAATGTATATATGTTATCTTATATTTGCTTATTTTATGCATCACCTAGCTATATATATAGGTGATTTAATCATGTTTGCAGAAGTGTCTGTGTGTGTCCGAATCTGTTTCACAGGAAGGTGGAGGTGACGCCCTTGGCAGTAAGTGTTTATCTTTGCGTCTTTTCAGCATTCTCCTGAGAACCTGTGTTAGCTGTGTCTAAAATGAATCGAAGGACGCTCTGTGTTAGTTTATCTGTGAGAAACGGCAGCTCCGGAGATGATGTGAGAAGACTGTGGAAGGATGGACATGTTGTAATAAATGCTTTCTGATAGCGCTGCAGCTGTGTTTTTATCCGTTTCCCCTCCTTAGAGCTCAGCACATGTGTAACTTAGGGACAACCCAAATCAACTTATTAAAAGAGGAGGCAGCAGAATATGCCCCAGAGTGGAGAGAGATTGTTTACTGGGTAGATCTGTCTGCTCTCCTCGTAAGAAGGTACCTTCGTCTGTGTGTCTTTCTTTCCTTGTCTAATAGTTCAAATGTTGCAGGTTGTTTTAACCCAACATTCATGTAAATGGCGTATACATATATAGCTTTGTCTACCCTCTTTCGAAGGCCCAAAGCGCTTTACAGTCACAAACCCACTCACCCAGTCACACACACATTCACACACTGGTGACGGCTCTGCTGCCGAACACTGGCGCCAACCTTCCACCAAAGGCAAGGTGGGGTTCAGTCTTGCCCAAGGACACTTTGACACATGGGCTTGCAAGGCGGGAATCGAACCTGCAATCGCTGCACCAAGATAATCACGTCAACACCAGTGCAGTAAGAGACGCCACCACATTAACCCTACTCATCATGGGTGTTGTAGTGAAAAGCAGTGGTGCTGATGCCGTTCAGACCAACTTATACTATTCACTTTTTACACGGTCTGACACAGAATCCCGCAGGAAGCTCCTAAGGATGCATGGATGATCCAGGATCCATACGGATTACACGCCCCGGTTCTGCACAGAAGCGCTTCATCTATTGTCTGTACTTCCACGTCACGTCCTCTGCTTTTGTTTCAACTGTGTTAAAGTCGCTGCTCGACATTTGTCTATGTTTCTGGCTTACTTGAAGATTTATACCAAAGCTAAGTTTTTCAGCACAATAATTCTACACACTGAAGTGGATGTATAGAGAAAGTTCGAGGGGGTTTTTTTGTATCCGGTGTCCTCGTAGCTGCTTGATGATGGTTTTCTTTCATGTTGTCCAGCTTCTCCAATATCACTTCTATTTTTAACCCCCGATAATGTCAGTCTTTTTTGCCACTTCGTCCAGCCTCTGCGATAATGCTTCAATGGCTTCACATGCAGACTATTTTCCTGAAGAAGAAAAAAGAGAAGGGGGTATGGAGTCCTATACTGTTCATAATTAAATAAATGAATATTTAATTCAATAAATAAATGACCTCATGCAAATACACAATCAACCAATAAATCTCTCATAAATATATAAAAAGATCATGAAATGGTGAAAAAGCTGCACACAGATTTTAAATTAGCCATTATATTATTTTTGCTTTAAAAACCTGTTCATTATTTGAAAACAGCATTTTAAATATTCATTTTTAATCATGTTGAATATTATCATAAATCTACGTCTTTTTTCAGAAGCTCGTATTTCAAAATCAATATTTTCCAAAGTAGCTTTGTTTTTATTTCATGTTGCTGTTTTTCACAATGGCTGATTTATTTCATGAAGAGCTGTTTCAGCAGAAAGACTCTGTCTGTCGATCAAACTAGACAAGGCGGAGACACTTTTATGATTGGCTACTCCTTTACTCAGACATGAGCAGCAGCACCCTGACTACATCGATCGAAGATGCTTCAGCGAACGTGACAGCGCAATGCACACCCCTCAACACTGGGGGGGTATGCACCTCTACACATCTACAGTGTTACAATAAATTGGGCAGTTTTGGTTCTAAATTTGCGGATAAATTGGCTTTGGGCAAGTGTGCATAATTCAGGTGATTTTGTGGTCTGTTAGACGATTTTCATCTTGTCATGAACATATAGTAGTGGCCTTAGGCTGTGAGGCTGTTGGAGTTCCATGAACGCATCATGCCGCGTGTGGGAGGAGATACTGCTAATGTTTTTAGCCTGATGGCCACACGGAGCGGTTGCCTGTGCTTATCTCAGTAACAATGCATGGGTGCACAATGCACACGGAGTGTTAAAAGATCAGGTTTATTTATTTTGAATAGTTCCACATGATAACAATGTGTCCATGTTTGAGTTCATGACATCAGTCTCTGCTTCAGCTCCTGCAGTCAAACTACGTGTAAATTACGTGTAAATCAGAGCGCCCAGGCAGCGCAAGAGTGTGTGTGAGCGCAAGTTAAGGGTCTGTTGCTCCGTTCCCCGTAAAAAGAAATAGTAAAAATAAAGGTTTCCTCCAAAGTATAGAGACTTGTTCTTTTAATCCGCTCTACTGGAAGCGTCTGAACGGGGAAGTGAACCCCAAATCAATCCCCAGATCTTTGCGGCGTTTTCTGACCACGGTCAGAAACGTCATCGCAGGAAAGGTTCAACATTTTCCCCGAGAGGGAAAAATAAAACCAGAGGACCTGATTATAATCATTGTCTCAAGGAAAATAGAAAAATATCATAAGGTTCAGGAGGCCGAGCAGGCTTGTTCCGCTTTGCGCAGTTGCCTGGTCTGACTCTGTCGGTCTGCCAGCTCGCCTTCTGCGAGCCGACACAGTGTAAAGCACGATGTGATCTCTGAGTGAATGGCGTGAGAATGAGGAGTGTTTCAACGGGGGACTTCAAGATGTGGACGACCCGAGCTCCTCTGTTTTTATAGTTTGAGGGTTTGTGTGGACCAAACCACAGAGTCGTCCATGTTTGCATCTTCTGCAGCAGACAGATTGTCTCCATTTGATCTCTAATGTAAGCAAAGTTTGACGCGCCACGTCAAAAACTATACGACCAATGAGAATGGCGCTTTTGCACACGTGTCTGGAGCTTCTGAAGTTACAGTAAAACACAACTTGGGGGCGCTCAAACACAAAACTGCCTTTCTGAGCACACATACCAGCGAAGAAGATAGACGCCGAGTTGCATCTACACAGCCACAAAGAAGATGCAGGGCACGATGAATGTAGAGTTGCTGGTCTTGTTGGCGTCCGAGCACAAAGAACTCGCGAAAGCGATGACAAAAATCTGGACAAAAGAACAGTTATGGAGTGGTATTGCACAGCAAACGGGCCTTGATGGTGAGTTTCATTTGATTTAATCGCCTTTCATGTACGTTCCAACAAATGTTTGACAATCGCCATTGTTTGTGTGCTGTAGTGGAGGAGGTAAAACAAAAATGGAAGAGCCTGCGAGACACATACACGCGAAAAAATGCGCGAAGAAGACTGCCGTAGTGGACAGGCTGCTAAACAAAAGAAGGCCTGGAAATTTATGAAGGTGATGGAGTTCCTCGCAGCATCAACAGAATTTCGAAGGTAATATTATCATCACACATTAATTAACATGATATCATTGCATGTTCCCTGTTTACAATGCAATCACACCTCTAGTTCAATATATTAGTTTATGTTCTGTGTATAGGTAACCTCTGCTGAAATTTTGTTGCTTGACATATGGTACATTTGAATTAGTATGAATCTAAGCAAAATTATTTAAACATTAAGCTCTGGGGTATTTTGTCAAAATGGGTATGAGTGTGGCATGGCCCACAGTGTGAGTTATTGTTTCTGATGTAAACTGAATTTGTCTTTACAGTGTCCACAGTAATATTTCCCAGGAAAATACGGATGAAGGGGTTGATCAAGTGGTAATTCATAAAGATGTCAGCGACAGAGAAGCATCTGCAAGCACATCTTCAGGATTGACCTTCTCCAGCCCAACTGTGAGGCCTACTACTTGTAACAAAAGAAAAAGGCCTGAGACACCAGACTTGTTGGACCGGTACCTTTTGTCAAAGGAAGCGAGGTAAAATGAGAGAAGAACGGAAAAGAGAGAAAGAGGAGCGCAGAGAGCAAAGAAGAGAACAGTTAAACGATGAAAATTATCTGTTTGCTCTTGGTTTAATACCAACATTAAGAGGACTGCCCCCAGCTGTACAGTCTTCAGTCAAACTCAGAATCCATCAGCTATTGCATGATGCTGAGTTTGGCCAGGCCTCTTCTGCTGTTTTTCCACAGCATTCACCGGTGTCCTACCAAAAGCTCCCCCCGCAGACCCCACCAAACTATGGCTGCTCTACGTCATGGCAACCCTAGATTTTTACTTTATACATTTTAATTCTGTCTTTTTTTGTTTTATATTCAGGAGATTTATTTGTAAATAGCTATTTCATGAATGTTTATTTGCGCTACTGTTCATTTGCACTGCAGTCATTGTGACTTATTTGCACGCTCCTTTGTTTACATTCTTTGTGATTGTTCTTGCAACTCATCATAGTTCATTTAAAATAAAAAGTTTCATTTTTCCTAAAGAAATTGTGCATCAGTGACTTGAAAGTAATGTAGCATTTTGAGATTTTGCATATTTTTGGACATAAGTATTTATGACCTTATTGAAATAGTGAAGGAATTTATATTTTTGTGGTTTTATTTCTTTTAGGTTTTTGTCTTATCTTTTTATTTCAGTATTAGATTGTTTTCAGATTAAGTGTGGGAGCTCCCGGGCCTTTGAATTTCAAAGGGACATCCTGTCTCTTTTCACTGTAAGCTCCAGAACTCACCCCCTACAGAGACACCTGGATGTTCCTAAGGCCAGTTGAACTGTGGCTGCAGTCTGACAAGGGATCATAAAATTAACATTGCATAGGGAACTTCTAAAATGCAGATCCACATGGAAGACCAAAAGGATGAGACTGACGCCTGTGGAGAAGGTTCCGGACGGGTGTTGAACTCCCATGGGGACACAGTTGGGGGTCGGACACGTCCTCTGCAACAGTAACCCCCCCCCCCCCCCCCCCCCCCCCCCCCCCGGACCTTTTAAGTGCCAAACAGATGCTGGGACCAAATATGGACTGAGGGGAGTGACCAGACCGGTCAGCCAGCCAATCTACGCATCCTGGAGGAGGGATTTCAGTCACGCAACAAAACCGCGGATCAGGGGAGTCTCTGTGTCTCTCTCTCTCTCAGGAAACCCGGGCACTCATTATAATTAGTTATAATAATTGGTTTAACTATGTTTTAGAAATATTGTTAGGGAATAAATTTTGTTTATCTTTTATCCGAACGAATCCGTGGTTTTCTTGTTTTCCACTTTTTGAACACGCAAAGAAAATATCTACAAAGGCAAACTAGATATTTTTCCCCTTCAATAGTTATGTGCCCAATTATGTAGTCACTGCATTTATAGGCAACATCTACAGGAACATAACTATTATGGGCACAGCATTGTGCAGGGAATGAGAACATCTTAAAGAAAAAGCTAGTAAAAATGTTTATTAAAAAGACACTTTAAAAAATACACCTTACATGTAGTTGTAAATAAGTATGTCGAAGTGACCAAATTAGTATTTATTTTACAAAAAAAACATGCTTTAACTTTGCTAGAACATGTTCTATCAAAAATGTTTAATTTGCTGTGATGAGTGCTGCCATATTAATTGATGAAGAATCAGATGCAATAGATTTGATAGTGTTTTCAAGTTCATAGAAATTGTATGTATACACATACACTAGCGGTTTTCACAATGGAAAATATAATTAAAATGGCTCAAATTTACAGGTTGATATTATCTGTTCCCCAGAGCATGGTTCACATGTTCATACTGCCAAGCAATTTCTCCTGCTGGTGAGTTGTAGTACTCTTTGTACAGTTCTCGGACATTCGGGGCCTCCACAGATGCCCGCTGCCCTCTACAATGTTCAAAGCCTTGTAGTGGTTGCTCACAATCATGGTCATCTTCTGTGGCATGATTCTGGTATTCTCCTTTCGGGCGCAAATAATTGCACAATACACAAGCAGCTTTGACAACTTTGTCAACAACACTTGGTTGAACCTGTAAGTTCTTTGGAAAACCCGGAAGCGTTGACTGAGGATGCCAAATACATTTTCAGAGATGCGCCGTGCCCGAGACAAACGATAATTGAAAATTCTCTTGTCTGTGGGGAGGCAGCGTCCAGGGTATGGTTTCAGCGGAAAAGTTTCATCTGCCACAATGACATGGTTAACCTTTTCCAACTCAGAAGCACCTGGAACTTCACTTGGTGGGGGAACATTCAGAGTTCCATCTCTGAGTGCCATTCCTAGTCCAGAATTGACAAAGATTCCTCCATCACTGTTGCTGCCATAGCTCCCCACATCAACCACCAGGAAGCGGTAATCTGCATCAACTAAGGCCAGCAAGACAATGGAGAATGTACCTTTATAATTGAAGTACAGAGAACCAGAGTTTGCAGGGGCCTGGATTGAATATGTGTTTCCCATCCATGGCTCCCAAGCAGTTAGGGAAATTCCATCTTTCATGGAATCTCCTGGCTGTACTCCTCCACATCTCTTCAGTAGGCACAGGCAAATGTTCATCTCTGAGGCAGTGGCACAATGCATCACAGGTTTCACTCACTATGGAAGCCACAGTTGACACACCAAGTTGAAAGCTGGACGCAATAGTGCGGTACGAGTCCCCAGTGCTTAGAAAACTAAAATAGAAATGGACAAATACTTGCTTTTAACAACGCTTCACATATGTTTTTACAACATTCATTGAAGTGAATAACAATGTAAACGAACTCACCGTAAACACACGGCCAAACGCTGTTCTGAGTCGATTGGTTTACGGTAGTGTGTCTGTTCTTTCGTCAGCGAGGGAGACAGTTGTTGAAGTAAATTTTCGAACTCACTGACGGAAAACGCTCATGATACATTTTCAGCTCTTGTATCAGTCGTTAAAAATCTCCATGTTCTTCTCTTCTCATAATTATGGGATGTACCCAAAATCGGCGTCTTTTCCTGCGTCTTTCATCATTCAACAGAACAATAATTTCTTCACCGCTGGAGCTACTGGTGCTTGAAATATCCATGTTTTCTTTGTTTAATTCTGACAAACGCGTAAATACTGGCTCTCTTCTCCTGAGTGAAAAGCGACTTTAGGAAGCATGTACACAAGCTGTGTACAGGAGTATTTCTGTTTTACATTAAGCACCATCTAATGTCAGGGAATTAAATTGAATGCTCGCTAGGCTCATCGTCAGCGAAAATCGCCTGGGTGTGAACACAAAAGAAGTGGCGTAAAACGCTGGCGAATAACGCCCGGCGAATATTTGTCCCGGTGTGTACGGGCCTTCAGTCTCCTGAAAAAGCTCTTCATGAAATAAATCAGCCATTGTGAAAAACAGCCACATGAAAAGGAAAACAAAGCTACTTTGGAAATATTGATTTTGAAATACGAGCTTCTGAAAAAAGACAGAATTATAATAATATTCAACATGATTAAAAATTAATATTTTAAAATGCTGTTTTAAAATAATGAACAGGTTTTTAAAGCAAAATGAAATATATTGAATATAATGGCTAATTTAAATCTGTGTGCAGGTTTTTTACCATTTCATGATCTTTTTATATATTTGAGAGATTTATTGGTTGATTGTTTATTTGCATGAGGTCATATTTATTTATTGAATTAAATATTTATTTATTTAATTATGAACAGTATAGGACTCCATAAAGGATTGGGTGTCATGGTTTGAGTTTGTTTTGTCTTGGTTTTTCGCTTTAGTTCTTGTTCTGTCTTGTTTGGTTCTGTTTCCTGTTTTATTTTAAAAAGGTGCTCTGTGTTGTCATGTTCCTGAGTTTTACTTCCTGGTCCCTATCTGTCCTGATCATGTTTACCTGTGTCTTGTCTGCCCTGCCTGTATTTAAGTCTCGTCTCTCCCTTCCTCTTGTGCTGGTCCATTAACGTCTTCATGTGTCCTCGTCCCTTCATGCCATGTTCCATGTTTCTCGCCACGCCACAGTAAGCTTTGTTTTGTTTTGATTCCTGCTCTGCAGCGCCTTTTGTTTGTTTAATAAACCCTCTAGCCTTGGAACCCGTTTGCCTCCCGCCTCTGCGTCTGGGTCCTACCGGCTCTCGAGTCCCCCTCACATGACAGAATGGACCAGCCCTATTTTCTGGACCCAGCGGAGCGGGACATGCGGCTGCTAGAGGCCTACTGCCAAGAAGCTGAGCGGACCAGGACATACTGGGTTTTCGACCAGGCCCAGTTCTCCTCGTATGCCTGGAGTGGGAGCCACCTGGACTTTACTGGGAGCCGTCTTGCCCTGAGGGGGGGGGTCGTCGTTGCCGCCACCGTCCCCGTCCATGTCCCGTTTTTGTTCCGGCGGTGGTCCCGGATGCACCACATCCCCTTCCAGTGGTGGTCCCGGATGCACCCCTGCCCCGTCCTGTTCCGGTGGTGGTCCCGGATGCACCACATCCTTTGCCGGTGGTGGTCCCGGATGCACCTCAGCCCCGTCCTGTTCCGGTGGTGGTCCACGGATGCACCCCGACCGGTCCCTGCTCCCAGGGGGGGTGCTGGCTGCACCCCGACCGGTTCCTGCTCCCAGGGGGGTGCTGGCTGCACCCCGCCCAGTCCTCGCTTCCGATGGCATGCCTGACACGCCGGCCGACTGCTGGCCTGACCCGCCGGCAGACTCCACGCCCGACCCGCCGGCCGACTCCACGCCCGACCCCCCCGGCCTGACTCCACGCCGCCTGACTCCACGCCTGACACCTCGGTGGACCTGCCTCGCCGGACCGCTCGGCCCCCCGGCCGTCCTCCGGACCTGCCTCGCCAGACAGCGCGGCCTCCCGGCCGTCCTCTGAACTCATGTTCTCGGCCTCGCTGTTGTGCCCAGCCCAGCCTCCTTGGACTCTTTTGCCCGTCGAAGTTTGTCCTCCGGGCCCCCCCCCAGTTGACTTTTGGAACCTCGGAGCAGTTCCTTGAGGGGGGGGTACTGTCATGGTTTGAGTTTGTTTTGTCTTGGTTTTTGCTTTAGTTCTGTCTTGTTTGGTTCTGTTTCCTGTTTTATTTTGAAAGGTGTTCTGTGTTATATTCCTGAGTTTTACTTCCTGGTCCCTATCTGTCCTGATCATGTTCACCTGTGTCTTGTCTGCCCTGCCTGTATTTAAGTCTCGTCTCTCCCTTCCTCTTGTGCTGGTCCATTAACGTCTTCATGTGTCCTCGTCCCTTCATGCCATGTTCCATGTTTCTCGCCACGCCACAGTAAGCTTTGTTTTGTTTTGATTCCTGCTCTGCAGCGCCTTTTGTTTGTTTAATAAATCCTCTAGCTTTGGAACCCGTTTGCCTCCCGCCTCTGCGTCTGGGTCCTACTGGCTCTCGAGCCCCCCTCACATGACAGTGGGGGTCATTTTTGTTATTTAAAATACCATGTGAAATTTGTAAAATTACCCCATAGGCTAAGATGATTCAATCGGTCTCCCTTACCAGAGAGCGCACATCAGTTCTCAGTTGTCCACGTTGTCAAGTTCTTCTTTTTATGGCAAAGTTTCTGTCTTCTGCTTTTGAGTTCTGACCCACCGCTCTGTGCCATCATTGTTTTTAAACACATGGCGTCATGGAGCGCTGTGACTCGACACACTCGACACTCGACAAATCAAAATTCACTTTACTGGAGCTTTGGTAACACGTCACGGTTGTTTGCTTCCTCGCGTTGCATTATGGCTTCGAGAGAAAACTGAAGGGAGGGCTTATCCGCCCCCGGCACCACGCATGCACAAAATACAGTTGTTTATAAAGGTTTAAAGTGACAAAAATAACTGACAAAGCTAAGTGGAGATATTATTTAGAGCTACTCCATTTGGTTAAACCCACTCCCTGAAGACATTTAAGCCAATAAACATAGCAGCAGTTATTGATTTGTTACCAAAAACGACTAAAGACTAAATATTTTGAGTTTTATTACTTGCCGTTGTCCTGAACACACAGCATGTTGGAGGAAGGAATGAAGAAACAAATGGATAAGTTCTGTCATCCTTGTGAAAAGGATGTTTCAAAATCAACATTTTACTGCCATCGGAACTACGAAACAGAATCAATAATTGGCTTCGGGCTCGTATAGCAACTTACCACTATTGAGTCTGATTCTATTTTATTCTGCAATTCGAAGTTAGATTCCCCGTTTAGACTGGGGTTTGAAGAGAAACAGAATTTCCATTTATATGTATGTGAAAACATTATAGAGATTGACAATAAAGTTTACTTTGATTATATTATTAATTATAATGCAACCATTTGTGTGTTCAACCAGATGGAGAACAGAGACAACATAGAAGAATATGCAGAAACTGCACTGGTAAGTAGTTTCTTTTGGTCACTTTTCCTGTCCAGCATGCTCAGAAAGTAGCATGTTATGAGAACTTGTTGACTTGAAATAATGTGGTTTGTTTAACGTCAGGTGGCAAGACTACCACACCTCACTAAAGATGACATTGGTGATGACTCTGCAGGAAATAAACAAGTAAAGCATTAAAATGATCTACCAATCCAAAACTGACTTTTTATCATTTTCCTGCTTTGCTGTGTAAATGTGTTTTTGTGGGTTTTGTTTTAAATTCTTATGTGGGTTTGAAGACAACCACATGTACTTCAGAACTCATCAGAAGATGAACAGGTTCATAATTTTTATTTTTTTCGATCATATCTGGGTACAACCAGGTACGTTCCCCTTCTTGTATAAATTATGTTTTGTGGATTTGTGGCCTCCAGGTGGTGAGACGACCGTCTGCACGCCACATTGTGGAGTCATCAGAAGATGAACAGGTACTTTACTGGAAGCTTTATACGAAAATTCCTGTGTTCAGAAGTTTACTCTTTGTTCAGTTTCAGACGTGCACAGAAACATTGCAGATTTTGGTAGATCATAAAGTACCTAATTAACATGACATAGTGTGGAATTGCAACCAAGCCATGACCTAGCTGTCATGAATGGGACCCCACTGTATGGCATTTTTATTTTTTTCTAATAGATGCCTTGTGAATCTAAAGTATTTTGAAGAATCATCAGAAGATAATGACACACTTGAACACTTTCAGCAGAATTGTCTTCTAAGTTTTGGTTTTCCAAATTCTGAACTTGAATGCCAGGTAAAAAAAAAATGTTTCTGCAAAAGCAATTTTGTCTTTCTGTAGATAACTGTGTGATATTGAAATTATCTGGATTTTTTTCCTCATTTTATAATGACTCCATTGCAGTCCAGTTCTGAGGTCTGGAGTGAGGAAGAGGCGTTGACAGATGAGCCAGGCACAGAACACCATGGTGGAACTGCACGCAATGAACAAAATGGAGTAATGACTTTCTTGCTTTCTATATTCACTACATGGAAGGCTCTCTTCAGAATCTCAGATTGTGAATTTGAGGCCATTTTCAAAATTTTCAAAAGCTTTCTTGTATTTTTAAGTAGTATCATATGTAACACTGTTTTATAAAACATCACAAAAGACTTTCCTGCCACTTTATACATGAAGAAATTGGCAGTTGAATGTGACTTTACAAAATTTGTTGTATGCCCGAAGTACCATTGTGTTTATACCTTTTGATGAAGCAATCATAAAAAAATGTGATTGAGGTGGGAAGGTGCTGCAAAGAAAGTCAAATAAATGTGACCAGTTTACATATCCTAGACATACACAAAGAAGATTCCGTAGGCGATGTGACACAGTTCTAATGAGATCTGCCATTAGGAAAGATGGAAAAGAATTTCTTTATCCAAAAACACAATTCTGTTATTACAGTTTGATTAAATCCTTGGGTGCCTGGCCTGTGAAAAGTGGAGACAACAGAATGTTAAGGAGGGACTATATGCTGATGGTTTTGATGGACACTTGTGGTAGGATTTTTTGAAGTATGAAGGTAAACCATTTTTAGAAGAGACTGGCAACCTTGGTCTCATGCTGAATGTTGATTGGTTTCAGCCCTATAACAATATTAGGGACTCAGTTGGTGTGATTTCTATTGCAGTAATGAACCTTCCAAGGGAGATACGGTTTAAGAAAGAGAACATGATAGTTGCTGGAATTATACGTGGTCCCCATAAGCCAAAAGAACATGGGTTTTTGGAACCCTTGGTAAGTGATTTAAATAAGTTGTGGACTGGGTTACTTGTTGATGATGATAGTGCAACTGGACGGTTCATCCGTGTGGAAACCAGAGAGTTTCTGAGCCATACTGCAACCAAGGGTTGTAGCAAATGTCTTAGACTTTGCTCGCACAGAAGACAATAAGGTGGATTACTCTGGATTTGATGACACATGGCCAAATTAGAAGTAATGTTGACATCTGCAGATATGCAAAAGAAGCCAAGAGAGCACCATGCCTCCACCACCTGGATGGTGGTGGAGGCATGGTGAGAATCACCTTCTTTGACTTCTCCAGTGCCTTTAACACCATCCAGCCTTCTTTACTGGGTGATGAGTTGCGGCTGATGGGTGCTGGTGTGTCCACAGTCTCCTGAATCACTGGCTACCAGACAAACAGGCCACAGTCTGTCCTGTTTGATGTTGTGCTGAGTGGTGTGGGAGCCCCACAGGGCACTGTGCTCTCTCCTTTTCTGTTCACCTTGTACACCTCTGATTTTCAGCACAACTCGGAGTTATGTCACCTACAGAAATTCTCTGATGACTCTGTGGTTGTGGGGTGTATAAGCGGTGGACGGGAGGAAGAGTACAGGAGGCTGGTGGACGGATTTGTGGAGTGGGCTGGAGAAAATCACCTGCTGCTCAACGTGGACAAGACTTGTCAAAGTATTACACACAAAATAAAAAAAAGCAAACAAATTATATTTCTCAGGTTTCTTTCTTATAACAGTCTTGGCTTTTATTTTTAACTCCACCCGAACTTCCTCAGTCCTTCATCCAGTCCACCAAAGTTCCTTGTTATATTAGTTCGTATTTACACAGTCACCGCTTCTCCTTGGCGTCCTCCACTGCCAAATGAAAGCAATCCAGTAGAAAGCGGGACGTCGAAGTTCCGTCCGAAGGATAAACATACAAGGCTTACCGGCTCGGTCCACATCTGACGGGTTGGTGGTCTCACCCGATTGCCGAAACAAACTCCTTCCACCCACCGACGCGGTCAGATTGGGCTCCTCTCCGACGCAATGGTAATCCACAAAAGTATGTGTCCTCCGGCTGTCAACCCCTCGAGTCTCTCCTTCCCACACCCTTTTTCTGTGTAACAATCAGTTGTCACCTGGGTACAGGAAGTTCCTAGGTAGCCATATTTGTAGTTTGTAGTCCATATATCTCCTGCTCTTTTAGTCAAACCACCATTGATATTCTTTCAATCATACATTCAAACAATGATTCAAAAACATATAGACAGGACCATATCAACCAAGGCCAATCAAAGGAAAGTCATCACTGTTTTTCTCTTTTCCAGTAGAAAGACAATCCTATCCTAATATAATTTTTTTTACATGTGTGGCAATGCTACAGGGTTCTGTCATTGGCTGCAAACAGGAAACATTTGAAGCAGTGATTGAGAGGAGGTCACTGAACAGACTCCTTTCAATCATGGACAACCCAGACCATCCTCTCCACCCGATTCTGGACAAACAGCGGAGCTCCTTCTCTAAGAGGCTCAGACAGCTCTGCTCCAAAACTGCCCGGTACCAGAAATCCTTCATACCCAATACAGTAACCCTGTACAATAACTCACAATGCAACAGATAACCTTTGCACAATTTTTTTTTTCATTTTGCAAATTTCTTTTGCACATCTTTTTACCTGCACTGTTTTGTAAATGGCTTTTTAAATTATCCCATATTTTCTTTGTTCTTGTTTTTATATTATTTTATTTTATATTATATTATTCTTAGTCTTTTTTTCCCCCCTCTGCTGTCAGTTGCTGTGGTAACAAATTTGGGATGTGGGATCAATAAAGTATTTCTGATTCTGATAAATAAAGCTAACAAAACAAGAATTAAGCAAAAATATGGTGCTAGATACAGCTGTTTGCATGATTTGCTATACTTTGATGTTGTCAGAATGCATGTAATAGAGACGATGCATAACTTGCTTGAGGGTACAGCCAAAAGACTTATTCAATTATAGAAAGATACTGATGCAATCTCTAAGGAGGGATTTGTAACAATTCAGGACAGAGTAAACTCACTGAAACTCCCTAGTACTATTGATTCTGGTATACCATCAAAAATTGAGGCAGCGTTTGAAGGTTTCACTGCAGCACAGTGGAAACTCTGGGTTTGTGTGTATTCCACCTTTGCTTTGAAAGGTGTTCTAGGAGAGGCAGACTACAAGTTCTGGAAAATCTTGTTGCAGCAGTCCTGTTGATGTGCTCCAGAGTTATTGACAATGCCCAGATTGTAGATGCACATAGATGTCTCAAAATATATTTCAATTCTTTAGAAAAGCTATATGGCAAAGACTGGTGCACTATGAACTTACATTTACATTTGAAGTCATCCATTAAACATTATGGGCCTGTGCATTGGTTCTGGTGTTTTTAATTTGAACGTGCCAATGGTACTTTGGGAGACTATCATTCAAACAACCGTGATACTGAGGTCAGTATGATGACCGTCATACTTTGTGATGGTAGCTACTGTTGTAGCCTCAGCTGGCCTGGGGAAGGCTGACAAAGGCGTGGCCGCCAGTTCGTGCCTATGGCCCCTCTGACCATCACCGGGACATTCATGCACATTCACACACCAGTGGAGTCACACTGGAGGCAAGGAGGATGAAGTGTCTTGCCCAAGGATACAACAACAGTTGGCTGGGGGATCGAACCGCCGAGCCTTCGATCTTCGGACGACCTGCTCAACCGCCTGAGCCACTGCCGCCCTGGTGGGTTAGGTGGGTGAGTTATGCCGATTATTGATCCGATTGTTGTGCATGTAAACTGTTAATTACGATTGTGTGTCACTACTGCTCTGGTTTAACGTCATGCATAGAAGGTGTTTCGCTCCAGAGAAGGCTTTGGAGCTCAAACAGGACAGACCGGCTGTTCTGCAGACACCAGGTGCAAAGCCCTCGCCCTTCTCTCCCTTCTCATACACCCCTGGCGAGGGGGGCGCAGAGGAGGAGTGCTTTGGGCCCCTGACATCCGGGCTCGGGTGCCAGTGGACTGAGGGAACCGTGTCTCTGAGCAGAGCAGCTGGACTTATAACTTTGTGTTTGAAGGGAGGGGAGGATGCTTTGGTTGAGCGAGCTGCAGAACTCAGGAGAACCGTGTCTCCTGGTTGAACCGTGTCTCTCAGAGCTCGGACCGCCCAGAGCCGCTGTGCGAGCTTTTCAAAGCAGAAATGCTTCTCAGTCCTTAGAAACCGTTCAAACAATCACAGGGATTTGTGTTTCCAGTCGTGTCCCGACAAAATAAAGTCTGATGTTATTCCCATATGTTTAGGTTCAGCCAAGATGCAGATTGCAGCATTTCCTGCATGGATTTAATGTTCATCTAAGGCTAAATGTTAAGTGCTAAGTGCGTGTTAGCCTTCTCTTAACCCTTCTTCGGGCTTCGTTCTGCCAAAAAAAAAAAAAAAAAAAAAGCACTGACCCTAATTCATAATAACCATTACAATAATAAAAGCACGTTTTGAGGATCATCTTGAATATTACA
Source organism: Oryzias curvinotus (assembly GCA_023969325.1). Taxonomy (NCBI): domain Eukaryota; kingdom Metazoa; phylum Chordata; class Actinopteri; order Beloniformes; family Adrianichthyidae; genus Oryzias; species Oryzias curvinotus. Next base: position 22,596,083 of record CM043723.1, read on the forward strand.
AAGCTGCCAGATATCCATTTATGTGGCAGCTCAGCTTGTTCACAGGACTCATTTCCTCCTCCGGTATTGTAAAAAGAAGTGCGCATGTGCAATTGATTTATTCCGGCTAAAAATGTGGCCCATGTAAACGTTTGTTATAATCCAAAACATTTTTCTGGGTCCATGTACACTGTTGAATTCTAATCTGATCTTTGATCCGATCAAAACATTTTGCACATGGAACCGCGGCTAATAAGTTAGAGATAACGTGAGAGAATCAATGTCAAGTATTTGGCGTTCCTTTCTTTTCAGCGATTTTAGGGATAGGATAGCAATTGTATAAGTGTGATAGACAGCTCATTTATTGTATCCATGTTTTAAGACTAAACACCAACACACTTGGTATAGCATTGATAATGGATAGTTAAGATAAGCCACTGTGACAGTCTGCATGGCACATTTTAAACATTCCACTATAGAAACATTGCAATATGTTGACCCCATCTTCTGTACATTTTATATTTCCATCAACTAGGGGCTTGTAATCAGGCTATTGACAATCTCAAGTGCAATGAGAGAATGAGAGAGATGGAAAAAAAGAGGAAACTGACCAGTCAGCATGATCAGGAGAGTTGTCCTATTTGTGGCCTTGATTCATTTATCCAGGTCATTGCTTGAGTGTGTCATGTGTGTAGATCTTGAGTGCCCAGAAAGGCGCCTTATAAATAAAATGTATTATTATTGCATGGTCCAGTTGAATTGTGTATATGTATGTTGTTTCCTCAAATTAAATTAAAAAAAAAAGTCCTTTCCTATTAGTCCACAGCTCCTCAATAAACAGGTCAAGATTACAAAGAAGCTTCTAAATCAAGAAGATCTTTAATATATTAAAGGAGCGAATCCAAATTTTGTCAGTGATGAGGCATAAGATGTTTTTTCATCATCAAAGTGGCGCCTCACTCAGCTAACCAGGGGGAAGCCTAAATGGCAGAAAGCCTTGGATGAAAACCGGAAGAGAGGAATTGAGCCAAAATCTACACACGAGACATTCAGCTGTAAGAAACCCACCCACAGTCAAGAGCTGCTATGTGGCAGAAGAGTAATATGGACTTCCAGAGAAAAAACAAAAGGTGCATGTTTGTGTGGTGTTTCAGTTTGTTTTTCATTTTTAATAACATTTTTTATTAATACTATTGTCACCTTTTATTTATTATATTGTTATGGTTTTAGTTCCTTTGCTTTTGTGTTTCGAGTTCACTTCCGGTTTTATTTTGAAAGGTTCGTGTTTTGTATTTTGGTTTCGAGTTTTACTTTTGGTTCCCATCTGCCCCTATTGTTTCCACCTGTGTCTCGTTTGTATGCATTAAGTCCTGTCTTCCTCTTCCCCCTGGGCTGGTCCATATTATGTTCTTCACCTGTTTTGAGTGTCGAGTTTTCAAGTTTTGTTTTGCCTGCTTAAGCATTGGTGTTTTGTTTGTAGTTTTGTGAACTTAATCAAATATCCTGTTTGCCTGGAACCTCCTGCCTCCTCCTCTCTGTGCCAGGGTAATTCGTCATTCCCTCTCTCAGGACATTTATTTTTGAGATGACTGGTATCTTTACATATCCTGATTTCGGATATCACTAGTGTTGGTTCTTCAGATATGCCTGCTGGCTTCATGTTCCGAATCCTAACTTCAGATATGACCGATATACTGACATCAGAAATCAACAGATTTGACTTGGATAAAATCTTGAAAGATCCTGTCTACCCCCCCCCCCCCCCCGCCCCTAACATCCCTCTCTCTTCCTCTCTCCTTTCCTTTCCTTTTCTGTCCGGTCCAACACCACGATTTTCAAATATGATTAAAATGAACAAGGTTTGGCCTCAATTACAAAAAGGGTTTATTCAGACATACATCTGGTTTGTCAGAAGATTAATAACCCCTGTTGTTAAAGTAAAATATGTCCAACACAAGACGCCTTCAGCTCTCATCTGTTTGCCCAGCTGTTGGACAGGACAAGTTTTAAAAAAAAAAAAAAAAAAAAAAAAAAAGCATCTTGAAATATCCTGACAGCAGATATCACTAGTGACAGGATATGCCCAGAATATAAACTCTGTCATATCCAATATTTGGAGTGAGTCTCATCTCCAGATTCCATCAGTATAAAACTGTCCCATATTTGGAGCCGATATGCTCAGGACATGGACTTAGAAACAGTCATACACTGAAAAAAGTAAACCATTGCTGTCATCAGTTTGATGCATTTCTACTCATTGCAATAATACAAAAAAATTAATCTACTCTCTTAAACTCAATCTTTATAAGTTATGTTTTGTGTCTTTATTTTTTTGTACTTTACTATAATGTAAACGATAGCACGGTACCAAAGTGGATTTTTTTCATTTTGTGAAAGCACAATTATTAGGTTGAGTTTGATGTGCGCATGCGCACTATATGAAATGCAAATTTGGCGGGCCGTATTTCTGCCACAGTCTCAACTGCTTTTCAAAGCAACAAGCAAGGTAAAACAACAACCCCCCCAAAAAAAATTATTGTCTATTATTAGTTTAGTCATTTTGTCCTTGTACATTTACACGAGGATTTCTTTCACAAACTGGACACAATTTTCAGACGACGTTAGTCTGTCCCCCCCAACCCCCCACTCTCAACCCCCCCAGCAGTTGAAGTTTGCTCGGAAAAGAGGAGCTAATCGCCGGAGACCAGCATCTTAAGGTAAGTTCTTAACTCTAACAAGACAAAAGCAATACTTTAAATACAGCCAGCATTTTACGAAGCTTACACTTACACAAGTTTTTAGTTTTCCCCGAACAGGAAGGCGATTTGCTTCTACCATTGTTTACAATCATACAGGAGCACATGTCACTGAGTAAATGCCAGTAAAACGTTGTATTGTCATTTTTTAAAATAACACTAAACAAGAACTTTAGAAATATTATATATTTTTATACTTATTTTTATAATTGTTATATTTCTTCAGACTAAACATTTTATTTTATTTGTTTTTTTAGTTTTTTTTACTTAATTCATCATGCTTTTTCTCGTTTGATTTCTGTGTAAAATTTGATCTGCCACTTAGTTATTAATATTTTATCTTTTCTGTGCTTTCAGATTTTTTCAGCATGGCTCCAAAGAAGCCTGGGGCAATAGTTGAATTCATTGCTGAGAAATATGGCAACATCCCAGATGCTCCACCATTGAGGAATGGGCATGTGTTACACATTTTCTTCCAGCAAAAGCGTAAAGTTACTCACACTATCCAGCAAATATCCAAGATCTTAGGATCAAATGTCGTTGTGAAACCATGGCAGATTAATTATTTGCTGAAAAAAACAATAAGAAAATACCCACATTTCACACGTGAAAGTGACGAGCAGCATTTTCATGATGTGTGTGACCAAGAATTTACTTGCCACACCTCAGCGCAGCCTTCACCTGAGGCCCCATCAGTTTCTGATGAATTTAAATTGTCTCATCCATCTACATCTCAGTTTGAGGAGGTCTTATCCCCAGCTGTAATGACTTCATCACCTCTAACTGTTTCTGAGGTAACTGCTGAGGAAGAACCATGTACTAGCTCCACTCTGGTTCCTTTTGAAACATTGGTTTTGAAAAAGGACTTCTTTGGTGAGGAACTACAGGGTTTGTTGGTGCAGAAGCTCCAGATGGAGCCAGCTCATAGGTCTCTTTTTGCCACCATGATGCGTGCATGTCTGGCACAGATTGTTGTAGTACTGGAAAGGCAGTACAGTTGTTATTTCAGTCTGGACCTTACTGACATTCTCAGAAAAGAAACTGAGTCAGCCCAATGCCACAATATGGATGCTGAGGCAGTAATGGGCATGTTCTCTAGTGCCAAAAGCCGTGCTCCAAATGCTACACTTTCTTTCATTTCATCAAAGATGATGGCTACGAAGAACAAAACTTGTGACTATCTTGACAGCCTTGATACTGAAAAAAGGAAAAAGTTATTAAAAGCTGCAGTTTCTATGGCACGAAAACAGCGCGTTGTAAGTCGAAAGAAATGCTTCGAAATCAGGGACGAAATTATGCGCAGGATTTCTTTGAAGACCTAAAAAAAGGCTACCTTTGACAGAAAAAAGCTGGAGAAATTACTAAAGAATCCGAAATTGGATCTTTCCAAAGACTTTCCCCATGTTGAAGAAGCTATTCTTCAAGGTGTAAGGGACATTCTGTCAGGAAAGTTGGTTGATCGTTTGATTTGCCATATTTGGTACGATGAAGAAACCCTATCAAAAACTGTGTACTTTGGTAAAATTCATAAACTAAAAAAGAAGGCTGGTGGAACATATGTGATTGGCTATTGGGGAGAAAATGAAACATCAGAGGATGCTGTTGATTTTGACGTTTCAGTACATGAACTTGCTGCTGACTTTTTGTGTGAAGATTTAGTTTTCTCTTGAAAAAGTAAACGTCAGTCCTGTGTTAGCTGCTTGTTAGTTGACTCGACCGGAATTTCGCAGCACACACTGGCAACCCAATGGCAACCAGAACATCTGCACTACACTACCATCTATCCACAACTGTCATTAAGACCACTGACTGGACCCCCCCCCCCTCCCCCCACGCACACACACTGCACTGTTTTTCTCTCTCCTTTTTCTTTTGTCTTCTACAGCCCTAGCCCTAACCGGAACCTTAAGGTTTATCCCCTCACCAGACGCTGCGGAACGTGTGGTGAATATGTATAGTATCTACTTCTTCGTAATTTATTTATCATTTTTGCTTATGTTTGGTGCAGTGCGATTCATGTATTGTTATTTTTCATTCCAGATTATGTGCTCCTGTTCTTGATTTAGGTCAAGATGAAAATAACATCCCTCTCTTTCTTCTTCATCCTTTCATTTTCCGTCCGGTCCAACACCAAGATTTTCAAATTTTATTAAAATGAAAAACCATAGTCCTAGATTACAAAAGGGGTTTATTCAGACATACCTCTGGTCTGTCTGTCTGAAGATTCATAACCCCTGTTGTTAAAGTAAAATATGTCCAACACAAGAGGCCTTCAGCTCTCATCTGTCTGCCCAGCTGTTGGACAGGACAAGTAAAAATAATAGAAGAAAAGTTATGTTTATGCGATCATTTGGAAATAACTATAGATTTGACAGAAGATTTGTCCTTCTTGTAGTTCTTTTCACTAGCTTTGTAATGATGCCTCCCTTTCTTGAATCAGACAAAGAATGAGAAAGTTAGGACACTTTGAACCCTCTCGTCCTTCTTTTTGGTCACAAAAATTGTACAACTTTGCTGTTTATTCGAGCAGATTCATCGGACAGAATTTGCACACTTTACAGTGGCATAACTTTTTCATTCTTTGAGCTATCTGGATGATCTTAACGTCATGGGAAAACTCTCCTTATGCTCTTTCCAATGACATAAGAATTAGTCAAATCCAGTTAACTTAAAAGTTTTGTACCCGGACTAGATAGGGACAGCAAGATCCTTAAAATACTACAAGTTGACTACTAACGTTTTCTTCTACTGTTTTATTTTATTGCAGTTTACTCCCCAGTCTGTATGAGGATACATTAATACTTATTGACACTTATTAACTCTTAACACAGACAAGTTATTAATGGCAAAAGTGGCTGCAGCAGCCTGTGACATCTCCTCCGGATGAAAATGTGCTCACTTCCCAGTCTTTCCCTGTTGTCAACATTTAAAAAATAAAAATGATCAGAGAGAATGACTGCAAGCTGTGTGGCTGTCATTCTATCATGTATCATTGAGATTTTCATTGTCTGTGATCGTCTGTAATGACAATTTTTAATTTATTTTTCCTAAAGACATTCTTCAATTTCTGCTCTGCGACCTGTCTGGAGGCCTTTGACTAATTTGTGGTAAGTTTTTTGTACAACCTGTGCAATTGTGATTGATGGCCCAAACATATCATTGCTCTCCATACACTCTCAACACCTGTTTATTTTTCGCAGTTACTCATTGATGTGGAAATGTAAAGACTGTGACCATACTTATTCAAGACGATCTGAACTCCTGAAACATTACAAACTCGACCATCATCATTATGGTCGGGGTCATACTCATCCTTGCATATACAACACTTGTCCATGCTCAAACAAGACATGAAAAGCCTTGCTGACCCATCTAAGCAAATCCCATCCGTCTCAAATCCGCACAGGATAGTGATTTATTCTTCAAGTGCAACGTCTGTGACAACAATCAACTTTCCACTGAATCTGATTTTTTTTTCAACACATTGGAAGACACCTAAAAAAAAAAAAATCACGAAACTGTTAGTTGCATGTTTGTTGATTGTTCATATAAAACTAATCTTTATGGTGCTTTCAGAACTCACAAATGGAGGAAACATACCCCTCAAACAGTTCATGATTTCAAGTGTGGGATTTTTTGTGGACCTGTAGAAAATCTTGATGCTGTAGAATCACTCAGCACTTGCGAGGAGTCAGGTGATGATTTAGAAGACTTGTCTGATGAAAATTCAACTGATTCGACAAAGGTTGTTGAACTAAAGTTAGCTTCGCTGTTACTTAAGTTGGAGCATTGTTTTTTGGTGCCAAGTGCAGCTGTGAAGGAACTTCTTGAAGAGTTTCAATATTTAATTGGAACTGCCTGTCTGCCAGTTGCCCAAAAGACTATATTTACATTCTTACAAGATAACAGTTGGAGAGTTGATGAATCAGTGGTGAAAGAGTTAGCAACTGTACTTTCCATTTCAAATCCCATTCAAGCTGCAAAAGGAAACAAAGGCCCTCTATCAACTACTTGGAAACGAAAGACCTACTACAAAAAAAACGTAAAAGTTGTGGAACCTGTTGAATATGTGTTAGACGAAAAGAAAAGAAAATATTTTCAGTATGTACCTCTACTAAAATCCTTGCAACAACTCTTAAATTGTGAAACTGTTTTACACAAGTCTTTAAATTTGAAAGAAAAATAGCCAGTGGAGTGTGAGAAACAGATTTACAGATCGTTTTGGGATGGACTTCTTTTAAAAAAAATAATGCTATTCTCTCCAAAGAATGTGCCATATCTGTGATTTTGTATGTTGATGACTTTGAAATTTGCAACCCCCTTGGTACATCGCGTAAAAAACACAAAATCTGTGCCCTGTATTGGATTTTAGGTAATTTGCCACCTGGTTGTCACTCTTTATTATCCTCAATTCATTTGGCTGCATTGATCATATAGCAACGATGTTAAGGTCTATGGCTTTGAAAAAGTGTTGGAACCTTTGATTACTGAGCTCATAACATTGGAACAACATGGAATTTATGTGAATAAGTTGGGTAAAACTTTGAAGGGGACATTTCAGTTTGTTGTCGCAGATAACCTTGGTGCCCACAGTATTGCTGGTTTTGTGGAAAGTTTTTCTGGCAGATTTTTCTGCAGGTTTTGTACTGCTGATAGGTTTGAAATCCAACACAAGCAAGTTAGAACTGGAGTTCCCTCTCTAAGAACTGAGGAGATTCATTCAAATCATCTGAAAACCCTGGAAGAAAATTGTTTGAATAACTACTGTGGTGTTGAGAGTAAATGTGCTCTGTCAGAAAAACTCACCAACTTTAATGTTACTACTGGTTTCCCTCCAGGCCGCAGGAAATTTTGGTACCGGGACGCACAGAAAGAAAAAATAATTTCTGTTTTATTGTTTTTTTTCCCGAAAAAACGTTTTATTTTGAAAAGTGACCGGATTCTCTCTGTTACATCTGTCACACTTGACGCACGTCAAAGTCGCGACACCAAACATAAGGTGATACACCCCGCTAAAATTAAACCCAAACCAAAATGAGAGAAAAAACAAACTTCTTTAGAAAGTTGCTTTGACAAGGGGAAAATTATTATTATTCTTGAGAAAATACCACCCCCGGTCCACGGTAAATGTGTCTTGCGTTGCACCTCAACCCTCTCTTATGACACAGAATGCCAACTGCACAAAGCAAACCTCGGGTACATGAAAACCCAAACCAAACTGACACCTAGCTCAAAGGTTTTGTCAGACTTATTAGAGAAGTTAGCTGAAAGTATTTATGCTTACACGCCATACCCTGAAGACTGTCACTACAGTGATTTTGCTGTAGCACTTACAACGAAGCACCCCTGCTTGAGAGAACCAGGATCTTTCAATCAGAGCTATGGATGGAAACAAAGGCTCAAGATAAAAATGGGAAATTATCGAACACAACTTAAGGCACATGGTACTTCTGCTGAGCCAACGGTGAATTCTTTGAAATCCAAGACTCCTGAAGATGCCTACCCGGCAAAGAATGAAGAGACCTGGACGAGCTGAGGTCAATCATTTTCCATCTTTGCCAAGTGATGAGACCACAGAAAGCCTGGAGCAAGTGAGGGTTTCCCTTCTCGCAGAAATGCAAAAAAGAAACAAACAAATAATAAAAAACAAGATGGCAAAGACATTCGGATACATTAGGCAAGAAATTGTGAACAAGCAGCCAACCGCTGAAGACGTCTTGTCAAGATGGCCAGCACTTTTCCAAATGGATGAGGTAAGTTTGAATTTGCAATGACTGTTCAGCTGTAAAAATGAAAATAACAATCAGATACATTTGTTCATTTGCATACGATAATATGCAAGTAACTGGAACAAACCTGTAAATGTTTTTTGAAAAGCAAAATCAGTCCATTCCATGTTCTCTGTTTTCATTTTCAGATAAATGTTGAGTTCTTGAGAGTTACAATAGGAGGATGTGTGAAAGAGCAGACCGCCAACATCTTAGAAGTTCTGGATGACGCATCTGTATGAGATGAGTCGTCTCCATAGTAGAATGGTTTTGCGGTTGAGTGAACTTTTAACTAATAACAAGCGTTCTTTTTCAGACTGTTGACATTACCATCAGAAGAGAAGCCATCCTAAAATCTCTGATGATTTACTTGGGTGAATCTTTTGAGCACCTCATTAAAGAACACCAGGTAAGGTGATCCACTTCTCTCAAATATGACACTTATGATGTAGGAAATTTAACATGGCACTGTATGAGTTAAGATCACTGTCAATAAGAAACGTATTCACAAAGACAAAGTTATGTACAAATACAAATACTTTGTGCACAATTTTGCTAAAAAATTGCAATAATAATAAATTTGCAATTTATTGTGCAGGCCTAACGTTCATTTAAAAAAAAAGAGTTTTTAATGAAAGAATGCTGACAAAAAATGACAAAGGGATCCCAGTCTCTCTGCTGCCATTCTGTTGTCTGCCACTGCCCATCAGCAGCATGGAAGTGGGGGGTTACGCTGCCCAGGAGCTGGAGTAATCGTGCCTGTTACGCCGGCTCCCGGGCAGTGGAGTTCGCTTGCTTTGCAATCTTATGAACACAGTTTTGGACAGGCGGCTAGCAGGGAATGTGACGCGCGTCAAATGAGAAGTGTCAGACGCGACTATAAAGCGCGAATCGCATTTGATGCGATTGCAGCATATCCCTCCTCTTCTGAAGGGACCGCTGGCGCAAAGTTGAGGCTAAAACCCCACAGCTGAGTGCTCATTCTGCTTTTGTGTTTTGTCTTAGGTTTTTGACAAGAGTTCAATATCAATACATGTTTTATATTGATTTTCACATTCAGTGACACAATAATCTGCTTAAGTGAACCAGTTAACAGCTGATGGGAAGACTGACCAATCTGGCTTTTGCCCTGTGTGGCATCTAGTCCGTAAACCACCTGAACACCTACCTGGAGAGGTGTTCCAGGCATGTCCCACTGGACAGAGACCCCAGGGAAACCCAGGACTCGCTGGAGAGACTACTTCTCTCAGCTGGCCTGGGAACACCTCAGGGTCCCCCCAGAGGAGGTGGAGGAAGTGGCCGGGACGAGGGAAGTCTACTACCCCCATGACCTGGTCACAGATTAGCAGAAGAAGATGGATTTATTTTTCACTTTATTTAAAGTTGTATTTATTAACTAAAGTACTTATTGTCAACTCTGCCATAGTCATTCCTTTATAGAAATCTGCAATGTTTTAGTTTGTCCTAATTTGTTACATTTTTTTATACATCTGCAGAATGGGCTGGACAGTGATGCTCTGCAGATTGAAACCATGGCAATCTTTGTCACTGGGAGAGAGGATCTTCTCTGTCCACCAACAGACATCAAGATAGTGATCGATGGAAAACAGGTTCTGACAAGGTGCCCTCTGTTGCAATAGCCATTGCCATGTTATTTGGACTCATATATGCACTCAACCTAAAATATCCCCAAAATCTGCAGTACACTCTTGAATTCATTCAAAAAGTCATCATGGAGCTTGGTGGGAAAAAAATGTCGGCAAAGGTTTTCCGACTGAACAGCCAGCTTTAAGTTAGTGCTTGAATTCCACTTTATCCCTAGATTGTTCTGATGTTTGTGTTCAGGGTTTGTATATGTTGTTGAGTGTTTGTTTTGGTCAAACTCAAAAAATGGACGTTGAAAGTTTTAGAACTTGACACACTTTTGTGTTTGTTGAAAAAATTGTTTAAAATGTATAATTTTCAAAAATATTTTAAACAGAAAAGGAAACATTTGCAGATTTTGTTTTAGGTACGCTTTCTTAATTTCAGTCCATTTGGGGGATACTGCAGAGTGTAGTGTTACAATTTATAGCTGAAAATATTTATTTTCTATAATTTAGTTTTTCTAAAGCACAATTCCAGAAAATGTAGAGACATACCATTACATTTTTTCCCCTCACTTAAAGGAAAAGTGCATTATTATTGGGAAACAGTTTTGTTGTTTATACATCTAAAAGATGTCATGTTTGTGAGTTTGAATGCAGATATGTTCATGGAACAATAAATATTGTTTACATGAAGAAATGTGTTCTGACTCTGTGTACATCAAAATATAATTCTAAAGCTTAATTAGTTAATTAGATTGTTAACATGACATTTTTTAGACAACTTTAAAAAGTACATTGCTCAAAGATTAAAAAATGGCTTATGACAAGTGTTTTTTTTTTTTAGGTTAGATATAGTAGAACATATCCATTGAGTAAAAAAACAGAACTTATTTATTTTGATTAGGAAAAACTTATATTAATTGCTTCTCTTCACCTCACAGAATCAGTTTAACTGAAATAAAAAAAAATAGATTAGGCTAAATGATTTATTTACATTCAGACAATGCAAATATATTAGGTGTGACAGATTACTTCAATTTGTTTAAGTTAAGCCACTGTTATATTTTTTTCAGTGTATCCGGAGAGTATCCAACATCTGACAACAGCAATTTTGAGGCAATTGAGCATTTCTTTTGAGAACTGTAGAGGGCAGGCAACAACATAGCCAAGATGCATGGAAAGAACAAGGGCGTACAGGCCAGGCTCCTACAGCTGAACCCAAGAGCTCTGTTTGTACCATGTGGGGCTCATACCTTAGATGTTTTTGCTGCATCAACAACAAGGTTCAGAGATGCCACCAACTATTTTGGCATTCTGCAAAAACTTTACACTCTTTTCAGCATCCACACTGAGATGGGACATTTAAAAAAAAATATGTGAATGTCACTTTGAAGATGTGGACTGACAAGATGGGAGAGTACAGTGAAGAGTGTTGAACCCATGAGGTGTCAGTCAGCAGCTGTGAGAGAGGCACTTCTAGAAGTCAGGGACAACAACAAGAACCCAGTTATTAAAACTGAGGCGCAGGCACTGTCAGAGGAGGCTGGATCCTATCAATTCAGTATTTGCACAGTTGTCTGGTGTGACATACTAAGCCATATTCAGCTGCTACAATGCAAGTGGACATAGCAGTTAATCTGCTACACAAGACAGAGACTGCTCTGCACACTTACAGAGGGGGTTTGTGGCGGCAGAGACATTGCTAAGGAAATTTGTGAGGAAATGAACGTGGAGGCAGGACTTCGGAAGAAGAGGCTCAGATCCACCACGCATAACTTTTCTGATGAACCTCTGAGAGATGCTCTGAAAAGAAGTCGAGGTCGAATTTTTCAACACTGTTGACTGCAGTATTTGCCATTCAGGAAAGATTCAAAACCTTGCAAAGTGTAGGGGACACATTTTATGTACTGTCCAACTTCCAAACTCTTTCAGATGAGGTTCTGACATCACAGTGTCAGGCTCTTGGTGCCACATTTCAGACAATGGACAATCTGACCTGGGTGGGGATGAGCTGATAAGAGTTAAAACACCTGCTCAACTTTCCAAAACAGACATTGAAAAAATAAGACCTTTGGGGTGGCAATGGCTGAAGAGGTTGAGTAGGTCGGCCAATTATCAAAGGTTTGATCCCTGCTCTCCCTGGCAACTGTCGCTGTGTCCTTGGGAAAGGCACTTCACCCTCCCCGCCTCCAGTGTGGCTCCACTGGTGTGTGAATGCGTACGAATGTCCCGGTGATGGTCAGAGGGACCGTAGCCACGAACTGGCAGCCACGCCTCTACCATCACCAAGTATACATGAGGAGTGAATGAATAATGGACCCATTTTAAACGCTTTGAGCGACTGGCAAAGCACAGACAAATTGAATTCATTAATATGTTTCCGTCTACCAAACTAATTTAAAAGAGGAAAACAGAAGTAACTGTTTTTATACTTATACTATACTGTTAGTGGTTAGTGTTTCAACTCTTTTTAAAATTGTTTTTGAATGTTTTAGCACTTTGTAGAATGTTTTTGAATGTTTAAGCTATTTTTACACTTTTTTTTTAATCTATTATGTGACGGAGCGGCTCCGTCTCTCTGGCTGAGCAAACACCGTGAGCACACATACACAGACACCCACACAGTTTGGTGCGCGCGTCCACGTCATTATCAAACCTTTCTGCTTTAAAACCATGATTTCTTACAATCCACCCTTCATTTTTACAGTTTAGACCTTGGGTGCACACTTGGTCTTCCGTAGTTTAAGCATACACATACATAGAAACGCTTACTCACGGCAGCCCAGCAGCAGCCCAGCAGCAGCCCAGCAGCAGCTCAGCAGCAGCGGCGTCTTAGCCACGCCCCCTCCGTTGACAGCCAAACCGAGGGATTTGTTTATTTTGTTTATATATTGTTGTAAATTATTTGAAACAGCTGTTCCTAATTTATCTTGTTTTTGTGTCTTGTTGTTTTTTCCTTGTATAGTACAAGTTGAATTATTGTGGCTGAAATTAATGTGATGAAGGTAATTATTTAAGTATTGAAGGAAATATGAAATGTTTTGAGAATAACCGTCTTTACAATTTTCAAAGTAGAGTGCCTAATTAGGTGGGAGTGGCAAGAGGTACATAAGAAGGTGCCTCACTCTCACAAGGGCAGAGGAAGCCTCACTCTCGTCATAGCAGAGGAACTGAGAGTTGAGAGTTGCAATGGGCAGAAGGAGTGCCATTCAAGTTCAAACGCAATTGAAGGTGATTTGATCTGAAATCAGATTAATTTCTGGTGTTTTGCTTCCATCCCTGCTTTATTTTTTTTTTCATGCGTCACCCAAGACTTTATTAAAAAGGGTAAAAAGCCCTATGAAATCTCTCCTGGCTTGCCTACCAGTTTTTGTTTTTGTATTTTTCTGAATCTCTTGAGAGAACCCCACGACATTTGGTGTCAGAAGTGGGATGGCAAGCCGTAAAAGGAGGATTCAGCTTCCAAAACGACGGACTGGATTACGTTCCCAGAAAGACTTACAGCCTTCTGAGACAGCTGTGGATGCTGCTTGGGAAACAGCACCATCTGAAGAAGAAATGCAGGCACCTCCGAAGCCGGGTCCCTCTGGCACTTCAGGGAGTGACATGCTGACCTTTATGAGGGACTTCTTGACTGCTCAGCAAAAGAGAGAGGAAGACCTTGTGGCTTCACTTCACCGCCTGAGCGGATCCCTCCAAAGTCAAGTGCAGCAACCGCACGTCAAAGCGCCGTGCAAATCAAAGAGCAAAGGACCACGGACCCCCAGTACATCGGCAGCAAGCAGCCCAAGGTATATTCTACCAACCCCAGCATCACGTTGTTTGCCGGACACTGAGACGTCATCATCTTAATCATCATCTGTCTTAAAATGTTTTTGAATGTTTTAGCCTTTTAAAAATATCTTCATTATCATTTCTGCCCTGTAGAAAGCCAGACCGTCGCATCATCTACTGTCTGCTGTGTCAGAAGCCTTCCGAGACCTTTTTGACACACCTCGCACGAGTCTGCATGAAAGACAAGACCCCAGAACAGCGTGAGGAAGAGGCACAAAGAGCAAGGGAGTCAACAAAGGTTTGGACACGTGAGGGCAGAGGGTGGGACTACAACGACATTTCCAAATGGTGTCCAAACATCCCAATAAGGCGAGCACTCATCGAGCAGTTGAAGAGAAAGAGCTTCTTTGTGCAAAACGTCCCTGAAGGGTTTGAACAGGCCGAAGCTGAGGCGACAGTGCTCCAGGCAGGAGCTCACCCTCCTTCAATGTCTGCTGCCACAGCTCAGTCTGCTACAACCTCTGCTTCATCTTCTGTCTCCGATCCCACTGAAAATGCCTCCAGTGATGAACCAGAGATTGATCCTAACTGGCAACGGTTAGTACATTTAACAACAAAGCAACCAAAAAAAAAAATCAAAAAACCAAACAAAGTGTTTTTCTGTGTGTGCCTGTTTAAACTAAATGTAATTTGGTTTTCAGGCCACCCCCTGTATTCACTACCACGCTGAGGCAACGGATGCAGATGGAGAACCTGTATAATAAATTCCCATGTGAGAACTCCCTGCTGCAGGAATTCAAACACCACCTGATCAGTGTCATGCAGATCCCAAACTGCCAGCAGGAGGTAATTTTTCCCTATTGCAGTCAAGACTAAAAGTGGTTGCTTTTTACAAAAAAATGATAAAACACATATGTTGTGGGATTGAGGCATGAAATGAAGCATACATCCAGAAGTGATGTTTAAATTTAGACAATTACCTGGGATGCAATCACAAGATGTGATGCTCACTGTGTGGATTTATTTCAAAATGAGCTAAAAAGGTCAATTTGGTTGAACAGAGTAAGTGCTTGCAGTTGTGAACACATTATGCTCCATATTCTGACCTATATTACCAGCCAAACCCTTAGACTGAGGGCCTTGACTTACCAGAAGATTAGACTAGCCTGTTTTATTTAAAACACCTAATGTGACATGTTAAATGATAACATGTACTGTTTAAAAATGTAAAATGTAACAGTTTAGGTGAATAGGAAAGGTTTTTTTTTTTTTAAATTTAAATTTACTTGGTGACATGACCCTTCTGTGTCCACAGGTGGACAATGTTTCTCGGGTTCTCGGATACATCCAACCCAGTGGAGATGAAATTAGTTTGGCTTTTTTAGAAAACACTACTGTTCTCGGAGACTATTTCGAGCATTTGAAGAGAGTCGGACTTTCTTCAGCCACAAGGATTAATTATATTAAGAGCATGATTCAATTTATAAAGTTCCTCAAAATTTCACGTGGAGGCACAGACCCAGCCTTTGGTCAGATGTGTACCCATTATATGGACTTCCTGACTGTTGTGAGGAAGCCAATATCAAAAAGTCACAGCAAGGATCTGTGCAGCAAAAGGTGTGCTTTTGGTCTTGAATAAACACCCTTTTCCTCTCCTCTTTTGAAAATGATGTCAGTGAATACTACTCTCATTTTATCTTTTCAGACATGGCTACTTTGTTGGAGAAAAAACATCTGTACACACACTCCAACTGGTCCTTCGAAGAGCAAAGAAGGACACTCTGGGGATGTTTGGCCGCATGCTTAGCTCAGGGGAGCTGACAGAAGAGGAAAAAACAAGATACCGATATTACTGTGAAGCAATCATAATCTTGGGTCACTTCCAGTGACCTAGGGTTGTGGAAGGACTGACTGTAAGTGATTTTGTATTAACGTAGCATAAGAGAGAAGGCACTGCACTCAGTTTGTTGGTGTATTCATTTTTGCTTTTTTTTGGACTCAGGTAGAAGAATGGATCCAGAGATTTTCCAAGAATGGGCGCGTTGCTGTAGCTGTCAAGTCGCACAAGACGGCCAACACCCAGGTTGCTCCGTTTGCCCTAACGGACGAGGAAGCTGCTGTAAGTCACCCACCATAAATGTGGTACTCTCTGCATGCCTGTTTCCCTGTGCCCTTCCATTAATATCTTCAAATTCTTTTGCCTGCAGATTATCCACCAGTACTACCTGTCGATACGGCCACAGTACTTGACGGATGATAACGACGACAACTCTGGCGTGGATCAGTTCTTTGTGTCCAAGAATGGCAAAAGGATTGGAAGTGCCACCAATGACTTGCGAAGACTGCACGAGTTGTACGTTTTAATATTTGAGATCTCACTGTCGTCTCTCTGACTTGTGCTGCAACTACAATTCAACAAATGCAACTATTTAAAGATGCAAAAAAATTTCTTTTCTCTCTGTGTTATGTCACTGTATCTGAAATGTCTCTCAAGACAAATTTCAATTCTTTTACACTACAGTTACAACTGTCCCAACGTGACCAGTCAGCAGATCCGGCGGGCGGCAGAGACGGAAGGAAACGCCAAATTGACTGAAGAGCAGAAAAGTCTGTCAGTGTGTGCCAGGTAGAGAGCAAGCAAAGTGGCTAAGGCTCACTACAGGATGACAGATCCTACTGCTATGATTAACCTGGCCAACGTCGTTCAGGTGGCATATGTGAGGTAAGCTATTTGACATTGATGAAATCAACAATTCATTCTATATATTTGTTTCTCAATGACACGTGCTTTTTCAGGACTTCTGATGACTCAGAGGAGGATGAGTCTTCGCGTAAGCGACCCCGTCCAGCGGAAGCCTTCTGCTGCTTCGAGCAGGCCTTCCCTGTGACTTTGGATGGGAAGCCACCCAACAAAGTTAGGAGGGTAGAAGCTGGCTTCAGTGACGACAGGACGCTCTATGACAGGTGGAGGGCAGAGCAGTTCAAGTTGAGGGAAGCACACCTTCTGGGTAAGTGAAAAAGAGCATTAAATATAATAACAACAATATTACTAATAATCATCATCATCATCATAATAACTGAACTGCTTTACAGGTCAATGGACTAGGCGGCCGCCAACAATGACCAAAATAAAGACAATGGTTGAAAAGAATGATTGGCACTCCAACTGCCCCTCTGCCAAGGCCATTATGGATAAATGGCGGCCTCCAAGGAAGGAGGAAGTTGAGACAGACCCACACTTCATGAAGCTGGTCAACAGCCAGAAATGGAAGTACCTGGCGGTGGTTGACCCATCTCCGAAGGCTGGTGAAGGGAAAGGTGAGTCGACATTATAGCCTTATGAAAAAAAAATAAATAAAATAAAAGTTACATTTTAGCCTTTGTTGAATTCATGTAGGTAAATCTAAGAGAACAAAGTTAACACTCTCTTTTCTGTAGGTGTGATTACAACAAGGACTTTTCCAAAAAAAACGCTATCCTTTGTGACTATCACGGAGAAGTAATTTCAGGAGCAGAGGGAAGAAGAAGAATGAGATGGGCTATGCCTTCTTTTTTAAATTTGGTAATCAGGACCTCTGTGTGGACGCAGCCAGCCCATCATGTCATTGCCACCCCAATGAAGAAACCTTTGGCCGTCTCATAAACCATTCAAAGAAGAGGCCCAATGTGAGACCTGCAGCCACTCTAATGAAGTTTCCTGAGGGCGAAAGACACGTTATATTCTTCAGAGCAATGAGAGACTTGGCCCGTAAACGAAGAACTTTTATTTGATTATGGGGTTCGCAGAGACTCTTTTAGGGGTGAGGGTTCTGACTTGACCTGGTTGGACGACTAAAGAAAAGTCACTTTTACAGCAAGAACAACTGTAACTGTCAGCTACAGTGTGCATCACACACCCCCCGGACTGCTTTTGTGGTAATTTTAAAGAACATGTTAAAAATAACATGTAAGAGCTTTTTTGAAGACTGTTGTAAACAAAACTGTCATTTCCCTGTCTACCTGAGTGAGCTTGCACTTATTGGACCCTTTAAGAGTCTCACCAATGCATTAACACAAGTCCAGAGGGGGAAAAGACGTGGCAGACTCCTTACTGGTACCACTGTGAGGCTAACCTGACAGAGTAGTGGGATGTCAGTTACAGTTTGCATGAAACCCCTCCTGCATTCTCTGTCGATCCATTTTTTGTGTTAACCCGCCAGATCAAGAAAATGCGACCTCTGTAGGAAAAGGTGAGCTTTTGGCATAGAATAACCCCCCTGTCCTTTTCTAAAAGCGGTCTGCTGTGGTTCTGTTGAGCCTGCTCTTGGTGCACAGCACCTGCTGATCATTTCCACAATCGGCAGCTGTTGGCCATCACAGATCCTACTGATGCCTGAGGATGGACCTCCAGCATGAGCCAGATTCTTCCTCTCCCTGTGGTAACAGTCCTTGGCTTCTGAACATTTCTTTGCACCAAAGAGCTGCTGAACTCACTTTTGCAATTCTTTCCACAAAGTTCTGCCAGTCTGCTGTTTTGTGTGGCAAGAGTCAGACCACCCCAGCCAGCAATGGGACTCACCTGTGGAGACAGCTTGCCCTTTGCATGACCTGTCTGCCTGCCTGCACCCACAAGGTCAAGCAGCACCTCATCTGTGCTGCAGATCTGAAATGGCCAGCAAGAGGTAATCTCTCTTTATTTTTAGAGCTTTCTCATTTCTAAGCCAATGAGGAATATTGCTGTAAGTTAAACTTTGTTTGAAGAAGTACCATGTCTGTTGAGTTTAGCTCAAAGACTGCAGAAATGTCACCTCTCTGGTGACCCTCCATGAAAAACAATTCATTGAGCTGGTGACCAAAGGTGCTGCAGTTTTTGCAGGCAATGTTCAATTTTAAATGTTGCCATGTTTAAAATGTGGTGTTTCAACATTTAAAATGTGAAATTTTATTTGAAACAACAGGGTTAAGTTTTTAAATGGTGAAGAAAGACCAGACTGTGGAGCTTCACAGCTTGACCCCCACTTATTGAATTTACATGACAATGCAGCTGGCCAGCCAGCTCTGAGCATGAAAAGCTAGATTTCTCCTACTAGCCATTTCTTGCTTTCACAGCTGACTGTATCACATATTTCTGCTGATTTCAGAAAAGATGTTTTTTACTTTATTGCAATATGACCTCTGGTTAGAACGCATTCAAGTGTCTGCTCAAAGATTCTTCTTGAGAGCTAATGGTCAGTCAAGCTGCTGCCTTTTGGGAACAAGATGCCTTACTAGTGAGTGCAAAGAACATATGAAGAGCCTTTTTTCCTGGTTTAAATTTGAGTTTGATCCTGGTCTTGCAGTTAAGGACCAAGTTCAAAAAGGGTGGTCCACTTTTAGTCATGCTTTGTGAAAGTTTGGTGCAGTTTTAGTCTGTCTGTGGCTCCAGCACGTTGGTCAGTCCCTGCTACATGCTTTCCTCAGGAAAAGAAAAGTGCTGCTCTGCATTTGGATGTTGGCTACTTTTTAAATTTTTGTATTACTTTAAAACGCCTCTGTTCCACCTCTGTGACAGGCATCAAAGAGAAACTGATTCTGACTCTGGAGGACAGAGTCTGGTCCTACAATGATGTGCAGAAGCTGTCCATACACGCCATCAAGACGTCCTTCTCATCCAGCAGCTGACAAAGAGGGGGGGTTCCTCTTCCAGACTGTGACCTGGAAGAAGCTGAGCAGAAATGTACTTGTGCATCTGGCCTCTGTGCTGCACCCTCAGCTGTAACATGACTGTGGTGTCCTTTTTTAAAATGTATTTTCAAAGGCTTCATCAAACATTGATACTTGTGAGTAGAGATACAAAAAAAAAGAACAGAAAAATGAGTAAAGTCACATTTGTAACCACTAGTGGAATTAGCATGATCAGGATTTCATCTTTGAAGTTGGCGATTTGCAGGGAGGGCCTAGCTGGATCACTCTCCCAGGAAAGTTTTTTTTTTTTTAAGCCAGCCAGATCAAGAAAATGTGACCTCTGTAGTCAAAAGTGAGCTTTTGGCATAGAATAAACCGCCTGTCCTTATCTAAAAGCGGTCTGCTGTGGTTCTGTTGAGCCTGCTCTTGGTGCACAGCACCTGCTGATCATTTCCACAATCGGCAGCTGTTGGCCATCACAGACCCTACTGATGCCTGAGGATGGACCTCCAGCTTGAGCCAGATTCTTCCTCTCCCTGTGGTAACAGTCCTTGGCTTCTGAACATTTCTTTGCACCGAAGAGCTGCTGAACTCACTTTTTTCAATTCTTTCCACAAACAATCAACGATGGCCTTGATCTGCTGGAAAAAGGACAGCAAAAATAGGACTGGAGTAGTATTTGGAACAGGAGAGACACTTCTTCTGACACAGTCTGGGCGTCATCTAGCTCGGCAAACACCGAAAAATTCAAAAGCCATGTGTGCAGACTGGACAGGCGTCGCACATGCTGCACGGTCCGGGAGCAGACGTGAAACCAGAGTCCGAACACGTGGATTGTAACAGAGAGGGACGCCTGACTCGTCGAAAATCTATTCGACCAATGAGAATGGCGCTTTTGCACACGTATCTGGAGCTTCTGAAGTTACAGTAAAACACAACTTGGGGGCGCTCAAACACAAAAGTATCTTCTTTGCTGGTATGTGTGCTCAGAAAGGCAGACGCCAAGTAGCGGCTACACTGCCACAAAGAAATAATGACGGACATTCTAAAATATCCCCAAAAACGCTCATGATACATTTTCAGCTCTTGTACCAGTCGATAAAACTCACCATGTTCTTCTCTTCTCGTAACTATGGGATGTACCCAAAATCGGCGTCTTTTCTGGCGTCTTTCATCATTCAACAGAACTATAATTTCTTCATCATTGGAACTGGAGCTGGAGCTACTGGTGCTTGAAATATTCATGTTTTCTTTGTATGATTCTGACAAGCGCGTAAATACTGGCTCTCTTCTTCTGAGTGAAAACCAGAAAATTCAATCACGGTTATTTTTAGAACGTAACTCCTGCAATAAACGAGGGAACTCTGTACTGGTGAAAAGGTAATGCAGATATATGATTAGCTGCAGCTAATCAGAGAAAGACAGAGAAATTTGCTTTTTCAGTATTACTGGATGAGAAACAGACGCGCAGCTGCACAAACTGTGAGACATATGAAGAGCTAAAAGTCTCTGCGGAATTATGACGGGAGAGGATCCATTATTTAATTTTTTTTGGTTTGTTTTTTTAAATGTATCAGTATATTTTTCCTGAATTTTTGTCTTTGAAAATCATAGAGAGTGTTGTTCGGTCATTGTTTTATTTCATAAATAATGTTATTTATTTTCTTAAAAGGATCATGAATAAATGAAACTTTATTCATACAACACTTTACATCTCTTTGAAGGTACCAAAGGCCTTCACAGTAAAAAAAATTAGATCTAAAATGGGAACAAAAGTTTTAAACTAAAAACTCTAGGATATTATGTTTTAGAATATAATTTTCAATCCAAATTTTTTCATCAACATTCCATGTTCTATCATTCTCACTCCAGGCATCTGCTCCTGGTCCGGCCCTTCTATCGAATTTTAGAACCCAATGTGGCCCGCCAGTTAAAATAATTGCCTACCCCTGCTGTAGACCATGACTGAGAGCATTCGCTGGCCACAACATGTGACAGTGATGAGGAGGGAGACTAGCTTATTCCATTGAAGAACATCAGTGCAGTTGCTGGATTTGAGGAAGGTAATGTTCTCCTATTTTCTAGTGCATTGCATCTCAATTAGCATCTTGGTTTAAATCAGCCCATGGTGCAAGAGTAGAACAGCAATTCTCAGCCAACGACTCTGCTTCTGTCTGGAAAGGGCTCAAGACAATCACCAACTACAAGCCTAGAGCCCCCCCCCCCACAGTCTGAACGACCTGCGTCTGGCCAACGACCTGAATACATTCTACTGCTGTTCTGCTGGACCAGCTAAATACCTTCTTTGCCCGCTTTGAGGCAGACAACAGCATCCCGGCAAAGAAGACTCCTCCCCCTCCCAGTGACCAGGGGCCTCATTTATAAAACTTTGCGTAGGATTTGCGTCAGAAGTGGCGTACGGATGAAACATAGGACGTGCGTACGCACAGAAATATTCGGATTTATAAAACCGTGCGCACGCACATCCTACGGATTTTTCCCTTAATAAATCACAACCAATTCTAAATGCAGCGCAGCTTTTGCGGCTTCATGACCCGCCCATAGTTGCCCAGAAATAGTCCGTGAAACGCCCACAAATGAATATTCATTGATAGCGAAACCATGGCAAACACAGAGAGGAAATTAAAAAAAAAAACGGAACTTCACTCAATGTGAAGTAGAAGTTATCGTTGGCGAGGTGGAAAAGAGGAGAAAAATGTTGTTTGGAGGGCACAGTGTGGGCATTACTAATGCCAAAAAGGCACGTGAGTGGCAAACGGTGGCAGACTGCCACGGGTGGGGGGTGGGGGACAGGGGACACTGGAGCTGACCCTCTTGATGAGAGAGCGGCGGCAATTATTGGGGAATCCCTTTTACGTGGAGCGGTGACTGAGGCGGGGGGGGGGCACGACGCACCTGATGACAAAAAATTAATACATTGCAATGAGTCAGTTCATACTTAGGAGTAGTAATCCAACAAGTGCTGAGTTATAATTTTACTGGCTGCATTATTCATGCCCCCTCCTTCCTGCTCACATTAGCAAACTAGTAACATCAATACACACTCAATTAGCCAAACGGCATGCAGCTCAATTCTGCTAACAGCTACCTGGCTGATGGTTTTACACTGAAAATTCCCCACTTCTCCCATGACTCTTAGGGGCTGAAGGCGGGGCTAAACCCCAGGCCAGTTGTAGCCTCTCTGATCAGCTCCTTTACGTGAGTGTCGGTCAGAACGGACCGATGTCTGTTCTCCACATTATAACAGGGCTTCTTTCAGAGAGATTTCTGCTCATTTATCTCCGGTTCTCTTGCTGCCTCATCAGTGACCAGCGGGGATCTCAGTCAGTCTCTGCATTAAAGGATCCACGAGAAAAGTGATCTGCGGTCGTTTTTGTTCAGCAGCAGCGTCACGTTCTGCGCTTTATTCATTCTGATTGCAGCTTCTGCTGTGAGCTGCGCAAAGAAGGAACGTGGGACAGATTGTTGTTTTGAATGTGGACTTAGAAAAGCTTCAACTTGTTAATAAAGGAGACAATTTGTGTCAGAGGATCAGGAAGAGTTTTTAATTTTCTCCGGGATACATTTTGTTCTTTTCTGCCATGAACTATGTTACATCGTGACTTTCCATTCTGTTCAGTAAAAAAGTAAGAATCTTCCCGTTCTTCCAGAAACGTCCTGTGTTTATCTTATACTCTGAATTTCACCATTTTGACCATGAGGGTAACAGTCTGCACGCACATCAAATCTTTATAGATGTGTTACGATAACCTGCGCAAATGATTGGTGGTCGCGTATGTGTCGGGAGCAGCATCGAACACACACACACACACACACACACACTGCGTAATAACTTATTTATTTTCAATACCCTCTGATGGTTTGTGTGTGGTTTAAGAGGGAAAAAAAATATGAAATGAGGCAAAGTATATAGAAAATATGATGAGACGCAAAGAGCCACACGCTCATTGGCCAAGAGCCGCATGCGGCTCGCAAGCCTCGTGTTTGCCACCCCTGCCCAAAGCCATCAGGATGGCAGGAGACCCCTCCCACCCATCCCAGAGACACTTCGTCCTGCTGCCATCAGGGAGGAGACTGCAAAGTCTGCAGGCAGACTCAAGGACAGTTTCCTCCATGAGGCAATAAGGACACTCAACTCCCTCCCTGCCCTGCCCCCTCCACTCCGTGCAGCAAACTCACATTGAAAACTTTCACACCAGTTCAGATCATCTTTACCAAAGACTGCAATCACTGGCTACGTTCACACTGCAGGCTGAAACGACCCAATTCAGATTTTTTTGCCCCTATGTGACCCAATTCCGATCTTTTCATGACAGTCTGAACGACACAGATCCGATCTTTTTAAATGCGACCCAGGCCACTTGGGTATGCCGTCCTGAATCCGAAACGTATCCGATCTTTTCAATTACGACCGCCGTCTAACCGGCCAGGCCACCTGAATCCGACCCGTACGTCATCAATACGCTAGAAACGTCATCATTCTGCGTTAAATTAGGCGGGAACGAGGACGAAAACAGCAACCATGGCAGACGCTGCATCTGAGACCAGTCAGTGGAAGGGAAGCGAGGTCACAGATTTGATCATTATTTGGGGTGATCGCTCTATCCAGGCCAAACTTATCTCTTATCTTATCTCTTAGCTCTTATAGGAATAGGGCAGTTTTTGAAAAAATTGCGAGCGAAATGAACGAGCGGGGATACAGACGATCCTGGCTCCAATGCCAGACAAAAATTAAAAGCCTCCAATCCAAATACAAGGAGGTCAAAGATTCGAATAATCGAAGTGGCCGTCAATGCATTACATGTCCGTTTTATGAAGAGCTGGATCGCATTTTGGGGGATAAGCCCAGCGTTCAGCCAGTAGAACAGCTGCTTTGGTCAAGAGGAGCCCGAGGAGGAGAGCCCTGGTCCTGCAGCTGTCACGGCCAGCCTGGCTAGTCAGTCTTGCGGGGATAGTACAGGTGGGTTATTTGCACATGGCATAGCTACTGTGACTGAACTTTATAACATTGAAATACGATGTGTGACAGTTTGTTAATTGCATACACAGGTGATGGGATCCTTGTAGCTCCTTCGGCTTCCACCTCAGATGAAAGTTCTGCATCAACAAGTGAAGATCTTGCATCATCTGTGAACAGCCATGCATCCTCCACATCCACTGCTTGTATGTTCTTGGTTGTATTTTGATCGTTTTCCAACCCCATTAACCTCTTAACCCCCACACCTGAATACTTTTTCTACAGTTAAAGCTTCTTAGAAAAAAAAAGCTATGAAAAGGTTAAGCAAATGCAACAAAAAGAAATAACAAATATGATGGTAGTGCAACAAAATTTGACAGATGAGTGATCTTTTAAAAAATTCAAAAAGTAATGGCAGCACGATGTTAGATCCGTTTCATAGCTTTCAAATGAGGTGTTAGTCTGGTGTGAAGGCTGAACAGCACAGTGTTTATAAATGGCCTTAAATAATCAGAATAATTACTAGATATAAACTGTATTTTTCAGTATTTTCAAGGATAATATTCTTGCAGATGTATAGGGTTCTATCAAAAGACAGTGAGGCAAGTATAGTACTTTTAAACAATTATAAAAGTACAATAGCTATATTTCTTTCCAAAATCGATGATCCACGACACCCTGGAATAGAACTGAGTGCCACCCTTTGCGGTTGAAATACTCTGAGTGGTTATCCTCTGGAGCAATGATGGGGATATGACTCCCATCAATAACTCCTCCACACTGCGGGAAACCCCATCGCTGCTGGAAGCCTTCAATGACCTCTTGCAGGTCACCCCCTTTGAGCAATTTGATGTACTGGGGCATGAGGACACGGTGAACTGCTTTGCAGAACTCGTGTACGATGGAGCAGACTGTGGACTTTGCTATGCCGAACAAGTTAGCTATCATACGATAGCACACGCCTGTTGCTAGCCAATACACTCCAACTCGTTTCTGCACTGTTATTGGCCGCCGCAGACATGTCTCTTCTCACCCAGCCCCCCTCCGCCCTGTCATCCTCTGTGACACCCCGATGACCTCTGGAGTCCTTCCGCTTCCTGAGCACCATCAGCCATCAGTTTCACCTCCCTGTAAAGATGCTGGTAAACTTCTACACTGCCATCATTGAATCCACCCTCACGTCTTCCATCACAGTCTGGTTCGCTGCGGCCACGGCCAGAGACAAGGCAAAGCTGCAGCGCGTCATTCACTCAGCGGAAAAGGTGATCGGCTGCCACCTCCCGTCTCTCCAGGAGCTGCACGTCTCCAGGACCCGGAGGCGGGCAGCCAGAATTTTAGCAGACCCCTCTCACCCAGGACATGAACTCTTTCAGCCCCTCCCCTCTGGCAAGAGGCTCTGGTCCATCAGGAACAGGACCCCCCCGCCACAAGAACAGCTTCTTCCCAACTGCAGCCTGGGCTGAACAGTACCCCAACTCCTCCCAGCTGACCCCCCCCCCTCCCAACCAAAGGACTATCGCTGCCACTTACAGGCCCCACCATCCCAGTCCATCTGTGCAGCCACTTCACTGTATATAGTCTGTTGATAACTTCATTTTAACTTATCCTAAATTGCACTATTCAAATACAATGTCATGTTGTATGCTTTGTTGTACTGCTATCAAGGCATGCTGTATGTACTGTTTGCACTTTTTTCTTCTTTTTTTTTTTTCTTATCTGAGATGCACCACCTGCCAACACCAAGTCAAATTCCTCATCCTGTAAAGAGCGCTCTACAGAACCTGGCAATAAAGCTTTTCTAATTCTGATCTCGAGGATTCCAGAAGATTGAGAGGATCCGCAGGCCACAGTGAAGTCATTCATAGAAGCCCACCTGAAGCTCCCCAAGAGGAGGTAGATCACTTTCCATAGGGTTCAATGGCTCGGAGGGAAAAAGCCAGACTGCCAGTGTCCGCGACCAATTGTAATGGTTTTAGTTTCTTTGTGTTTGGTTCCCTGATTTCCTGTTTTATTTTGTAGTATTTCATGTCTTGTTGTAGTTTTGAGTTTTACTTTGGTCCCAAACCTTCCTGAGTGTTTCCACCTGTGTCTCGTTTGTCTGTATGTATTTAAGTCTTGTCATTCCCTTCCTCCTGTGCTGGTCCATAGCTTATTCTGCTCTTCCCTAGTTTTTGAGTAATGAGTGTTTTGAGTTTCGGTTTGCCTGCTTTAGCAGCGGTTTTTGGTTTCTTTAGTTTTGTTATTAAAATCCCTGTCGTCCTGCAACAACTGCCTCCTCTCCTCTCTGCGCCTGGGTGCTCCCCTCTTTTCCGTGACATTATGGACCAGGCAGACCTGCACCCAGCAGAGAGAGCCTTGAGAGGGTTCTGCCTGAAGGCAGAACAGACCAGGCTCTGTACGACCCCTGCGTCCAAAAGGGTGCTGGATGCACCCCAACCCCTTCCTGCTCCAGACGCCTGGCCCGAGCCCCCATGCTCCGGACCCTGAGCCCGAACCTTCTTTAGCAGTGGTTTTTGGTTTCTTTAGTTTTGTTATTAAAATCCCTGTCGTCCTACATCAACTGCCTCCTCTCCTCTCTGCGCCTAGGTGCTCCCCTCTTTCCCGTGACACCAATTGTAGCAAAATTTGAGCATTTTAAGCAAATGGAGCTGGTGAAGAGCAGAGGCCGGGAGCTGGAGAGAATGCACTTCAGTGTAAAACATCAGTATCCAGCAGAGCTCCTACACCGAAGGAAAATCCTCTTCCTGCTGTAAAGGAAGCACCTCATTGCCGGGTCCAGAGATGTGGTCGGCGTAGACGAGCTGTACGTGGACGGCCAGCTCATAGGAACCCACAGATTACCCCCTGGCTGTGCTGAAGTCTTCCAGATACGCACAAATAACATCTGTGGTGCCAAGATGACACCTAATGAACTTCAGAGGCCGTGAATCTGTTTTATTCTTTATTGTCGATAAATAGTTGTGGCCAAGCACAGAGTCCTCTTTGGTAGTATCACGGGTGCCCTCACCCAGTTCATCCTTTCGTTTCAGCAATAAATAATTATCTTTTTCCATTCCACATCATACCATACCTTCATTTTAATCCTGTCACTGCTGCTACAATGTTTGATTTTCATTGGCACTGTTTTCTGAAGGAAGTTCTTATGTCGCCTGCATGTCCTATAGGCAAACTTAAGGATTATTTTTATAGGGTGGAGTTTCAGCAATGTGACTCACCACATATTCATTGCCTATTTTGGATAAAGAATGCACCACTAATGGACAAATGACTGCAGCCAAGTGAATAAAGCTGAAGGATATGTTGAGAAAAGAACTCGCACACAACCTGCTGTTGTACGTTACGTACAGCTTTTTTTAAACAAAAAAAAAACCAACTAATTGTTCTGAGGCATTCTGCAGTTTTTTTTTGGCATAATACACATAACCAGCTGAAACCTGGAGCAAGAACAGGAAAGACTTAAGTTACACGGATTACAAAAACAGAAGAGAAATTTGATATTCCTGATTAAGAGTTTCTGGTCAACAGATTTCTTTCAAAAGAATTATACAAAAATGCCTCGTAGTGTCTGCTTGGCTTTAATCTGGTCTTAAAAATGATATTCAGACGAATATTTTTGCTGAAGTTAGAAAATTGTGTTTGGAAAAGGTTTTGGGAAAAAAGTCAGAACCATTCCATCTGTTAATAACGGGTGGTGCAGGGACTGTTAAGGTGACTTAATCAAAGCGCTACAATATGAATCACAGACTCTTGTCTCCCCTTTGTTATGTAGATGACAGTTGTGTTTTGTTGATGGCTCCCACAGGAATTGCTGCATTTATTGTACAAGCAAGTACTATTCACAAGACATTTTGCATTGCCAAAGATGTTTGGTTACCTTACACACCTCTGGGTGAGGACAAAATAAATTCTTGACGTGTTACAGTAGTTTACAAATTTTAATAATTGAAATATCCATGGTAGATCAGTTTATTTGCATATATTCATGGATGACTGATGCAGATTAAACACACTGGTAATTCTGCTCAGTTTTGAAATGTTTTTACAGTTAAGGATTTCTTTCAATTCCCTCCAGTGAAAGTAAAAACATGTAGAAAATGTGGCTTATGGTGTAGTGTGTTTAGAAACCATTGTACATCAAAAAGATCAGGAATTTGCCGAAGGGACATGATGCAAAGGCACTGAAATGTTGAAAAGTGATATCCAACTATTGAAGTCATGTGAAAACAGGAGAAAGCAGCTCTGCTTTACATGTTTTTCCAACTAATGGACAAGTAAATGACCATCATTTAACCCAACTATATTCCCTTGTCCAGAATGTTATTATCAAAGCTCAAGATTATGTCAATTGCAAGAAAACATGTAAACTAGAGTCACTAATTATTCAAAAGCTAATAAACGTCAAACGTCTGACTGATTTTAAAATGTTAAATGTTTAAGTAAATGCATGTTGCTGTCGGTTGATGAAAAGCAGTGAGAGATTGCACATCTGTGAAATATGAGTCACAATAATGTACATTTTAACTGAGTAGAAAATGTTTCATTGCAACAATAATCCCAATGAATGCAGAATACCTATTGTATTTTGATAGGAAATGTAAAATTAATATATTTAAATATGGTTTCTTTTCCTGCATTATGAATATATTAAGCATTACCCATTTTATTTTTAATCTGTGGTTAATAGTATAAAGAATCAGTCTTTTATATTTGCATATTTTTAAATTACAAACCATTTGATGTAACATATTCCAAGTACTAAAAACTAATTTAGAGTGTAATTGAACTTTATGTATAAATTGCATTCCTAAGCCTAGTTCCCCATGATGCAGGTTTCCATGCCATGTGACCTCAAAAAAGCAAAAAACATTGATAATGGTACTCCCAGATACTGGGATGGGGTTCAATTCTCTACAATATGCATGTACAGTGGTGGCCAAAAGTTCAGAGAATTACATAATTATGGATATTGGAAGTATGCTACTGAAGTTTTCATATTAGCAATTTGCATATACTCCAGAATGTTATGAAGAGGGATCAGATGAATTGCATAGTCCTTTAACATGAAAATTACAGGCAAGGTTGTTTTGGCTACTAAGTCAACAACTCACAGGATCGTCAAGAACTTCAAAGAAAGGGGTTCAATTCTTGTTTCAGGGAATCCAAGACAGTCCAGCAAGAGCCAGGATCGTCTCCTAAAGAGGATTCAGCTGCAGGATCAGAGTGCTACCAGTGCAAAGTTTGCTCAGGAATGGCAGCAGGCAGGAGCGAGAACATCTGCACACACAGTGAGGCCAAGACTTCTGGAAGATGGGCTGGTGGCAAGAAGGGCAGCAAAGAAGCTACTTCTCTCCCAAATAAATAAATAAATAAATAAATGAAAAGAAAAAGAAGAAAAAAAACCAAAGAAACAGATTGATGACATGCCAAGAGTAAAGCATCCTGAGACTATTCATGTGTGGGGGTTGCTTCTCATCCAAGGAGCGGGCTCACTCACAAATTTGCCCCATAACACAGCCATGAGTAAAGAATGGTACTAAAACACCCTCCAAGAGCAACTTCTTCCAACAATCCAACAACAGTTAGGTGACCAACAATGCATTTTCCAGCACGGAGCACTGTGCCATAAAGCAGAAGGGAACGCTAAGTGGCTTTGGGACCAAAACCTTAGATCCTGGAAACTCACAAGATCTTAATCCCATTGAGAACTTGTGGTCAATCCTCAAGAGTGGATTACAAGTGGGCAGCCTGATCACATCCAGGAGATGCATAGATATCTTGCAGAGGGCAATATTGCCATGTTGCAGGATCCTATGATATACTGGGACGATTGCAAGACCTCTACCCAAACCTCTACTGGCCATCCTTAGAATTTCTTTGACCCCAGCCTCTGTGCCATAATCAGCTGTTTGACAGCTGGATTGTTTCATAACAGGATTATCGACAATTTTAAACTATCCAAGCCCAAATACTTTATGGACATTTGTGTTATGATAATGTTTACATGACTTATTGTCTAGAAATATATTTTTAATATGAAATACAATAACTTCAAGCTATATTATTGTATATACCATGTCATCAAATCAGTGTCAGGTAAGCGTGTCAACCACACTGGCTGTACGGATTTAAGGTCCACCAGGTTTTAGTATTCAACAACAGTATCACTACAGTTTTATGATCTTACAGGAACAAAATTTCATGTAACAAATTAACAACAACAAAAAAAACTTCAAAAGAAGTAAAAGTACTCCCACTTTTATTTTAAAGTAAAACACTTTACAGAATTTTGTCCAGTGTTTAAAATTACAGCATTTGAATGCTGCATTGAAATGTAAAGGTTTTTGATGTTTGACACTTGACCTGCAGATGAATTGGTCTTATTTGTTGAAAGCAATCAAAAAAGGGATATATATATATATTTTTTTTTACATGAAGACAAATGCATAGTAAATGAACAACTTTGTTAAATAAAAAACATAAATGTTTAAACTGAACAAAAAGACTGCAGTGAAATCTGCTGTAATTTCAATGGAAATGCTCTAAATCAGTTCAACAAGTCTTTCAGTTTCACAGTCTGCCACAGAGACCCACACCAACAATCTCACGCAAAACTATGAGCTAACCAGAGCAGCACTGAAACAAGCTGATTATATCCAGACGAGAAAACGAGAAACGAGGAGCAGCTGAGGCCATTTATGGACAGCAGGTGAACACAGCCACAAGCTGCAACTGCTCTGAAACAGGAAGAAAACTTTTCAAAATAAAGTAGAGTCTCTGAAATGAACTTTATAAACCTGATCAATCAACAAACAAAAGCACAATATTGTCAATCAACCCCCACCCTCAGAAAAAGACAAGCTTAGAGAGTAGAGGGTCCAGTAAATATTCTCCTAAATATCACTTCAATTATTCATTTTTTTAACAATCATGTATGAGTTTTGACTCACAAAAAAACTAAATGTGTTTGTTTCATGACAAAATGTGTTGCATGTAAAAACAATTTGCACAAAAAGCAATTGTTGGTACAAATAAAAAAACTCTGTCAAGAACAGGGTTAAACAGAGACTAAATAAAAGGAAACAATAAGAAAAGAAATCTTTAATCAATCAAATCAGAGATAAAAATAGATGTTGATGGGTACAAGTTGGTTTTGAGGCCAGTTTCCAAGCAATTACTATTATTTAAATAAAACTTTTAAGTCGTAAATTTACAAGACAAAAAAAAAGAAAATATATAAATATGTTTATATATATATAGTCATAGTAAAAAATATATATGTATGTGTATATATGAATGTATGGATGTATATTTACATAAGTATATATACATATATATATATATATATATATATATATATATATATATATATATATGTATGTGTATATATATATATATATGTATGTGTATATATATATATGTATGTATATATATATATGTATGTGTATGTATATATATGTATATATGTATGTGTATGTATATATATGTATATATATATATGTATGTGTATATGTATATATATATGTATGTGTATATGTATGTATATGTATATATATATATATACACACACACACACTCAGCCCATCATCGTATGGCCTCAACACATTTGGTCCAGCCCCCTATGGACACCATACACCCAGTGCCTGCCACTAAATTGGTGTAACCATTTTGAAGAGTACCTCGGTTTTTCTCACCCATGCATTGTTTCTACTATTTCTCCTTTTTCAGATCCAGACCCGGTCAGAGAACTTCAGACTCTTTGCAACCACATTGGTGAGAGACATGACAGCCCATCTTCATCATAAAGCCAGCAGGAACTCTTTCCTGGGTGTGGTGTGTTTGTGTCATCGTTCCGCCTGGCTGCTATGAGTCTCGCATCGAAACCAAGTTGTATGCGCCTGTCTCATGCACTTTTTAAACATTTTTTCCCATTGAGGAGTGTCAAAATGCTATCCCTTTTGGTTGCCCTGGAAATAATCCCCTTGGACAGCAAGGAAAGCGGATCCTTGACCGTAAAAAAGTTGATGCAATCCTAAGTAAGTTTTTCTCAAATTTAGGCTTTTTATGCTAGAATTCTGGGAATAAATGAGCATGTAAACTCCAGCTACAATATAGTAGTGATTACCAAAAGAATATAAGTAAAACCTGAAATTAAGTTTTGTCCTGTATCATCAAACCCATCTTTAAGTAAACTAGTTTTGAACTTATTTTGTTAAATATTTACTGCATCATGCAGCTGTTCTAATAAAACTATAATTTGCTTCTAGCTTAAAGTGTTATCTTTGTTTGTTAATTTACTCATGCTAGATTTTACTGATCTTGTCTTACAGCTTATGTCCTGAGATGTGCAACTTTACCTTGTTGGGATCAAATTGAGGAGGCCAAGCTCAAGAAAGCCTTTGTGAACAAATTTAGGGCCAGAGCAGGTTTTAAGGAGTAGGCCACTGCTGTACACCCATAGTATGTGGTCTGGTTTCTCTTCCATTTTTTCTTATTTTCTTTCTTAATTTTCATGGAATGTAAGTTTTACGACAGTTCCTGCCAGTCAGATCAACATGAAACAGCTGGTTCACGCTGTAAAAGAGCTGGAACAAAAGAACATCTTCCATCAGGACATCAAGTTGGAGAACATCTTAATAGAGACCGGCTCTGACGTCCCACGAGTGCACCTCATTGATTTTAGAACGAGTTCTGTCACAGAGAGGAACACAGTTCTCTGCTACTGTTTTTCACTATTTGGGGGGCATATAGTACATATTTAAAGGAGTGTTCCTGTAGCTAATATAATATCAGCACATGAAAATAAAAATGAGAAGTTCACAGAAAAATAAAGATGGATAGCGACACAGTGATCCAATAACTGAGCTGGGAACAGCTGACAGGACGACACAAAAATGTGTCAAATGTGTTTCTTTTGTGTGTGATTTGCAGAAATAGGTGTCTCTGAGTTTGATTGTGGATACTACTCAGCCGGGTCCACTACAGTGGGGCAGCTGGAGGTTGTGATGTTTGACGTTATCCTCTACTGACGCTTCAACACAAAGAATTTTCTGGAGATGGAAACAAGGCAGGAGCTGTTCCCCACTTGGCTGAGTGGATGGATCTCTGCATCTGTCAGCTTCATCCTTTTTCTCTTCTTCTTCACAGATTGCAAGGACTTCTTCCAGGAGTGCTGAGCTCCACTTCCAGAGTACAGGCCCACACTGGAGGAGCTCCTTCTTCATCCATGAGTTGGAGGATGACAGAATGTTTTTATTTGATTTGATTTATTGATTTATTTCAAGCATTGAAGTCAAAGCAATAAAGAATTTACACATATTTATCAAACTCATTACAGAAAGGATGAAATGCATAGATTAAAAAGACAGAAAACAAAACAAAAATGTCATGTAAATCACATTTGCTTAATTAAATACAGTGATCATTAACTGAAGTATAAGTAGAGTTTGAGTTATTGCTTGAAAGGGAGTGGGAAGAAGCAAGCTTATATAATCCCACCCCTACTGAGTTAATTCATTTGATAGTTTTACAGTGTTTTAAATCCGGTTCTGATCAAATAGATTCTCTTGAAGTAACAAAATCCAGTCCCTAATAATGATTGATGATCTTCAGAAAACATTCATTCAGGATTTCAGTAAACAGTAATGGTACAGATATGTAATAATAATTGATTATCTTTAGAACACATGATAACATTAAACCAGAAATTATTGCTACACATTGCAGATAAAGTAAACAAAATCAATAGCTTATTGGTTGTAATTCAAACCTTTCAGTAATCATTATTTCACATTACAATGTAACACTCATTGGTTGTAATTAAAAGAGCTTTGATTATTTCACCACAATCAAGTTCACACATGTATTTGGAATTATTCAAACACCTGTTTATCCTTAAATCCTCTTATCTTCATATCCTGAAATAAGAGTTTCTTTATACATTTTCTTGAATATTTAAACATTTTTTGAGCTCATTACTTAAACCGTTCCAAAGTTTAGTGCCACACACCGACACACAGAAACTTTTCTTAGTGGTTCTTATCAATTTGATCTTGAACTTCCTACATCCCCTCAGTCTGTAGCCTCCTTCATTTTCTAAGAACTGTTTTTGGATATTGAATGGTATTGATTTCCCACTAGCGCTGTATAGAAGTTGCGCAGTGTAAAAATCCACAAGGTCATGCAGTTTTAAAAGTCTTGATTGATAAAATAGATTGTTTGTATGATCAAGATATCCGGCTTTATGTACAATTCTGACGGCTCGTTTTTGAAGTAAAAAGAGAGGATGTAGTGAGCTCTAATTATTCCCCCAAATTTCTATACAGCAGATGAAATATGGTAATATTAGGGAGCAGTACAATAAATATCTACTGTTGATCCTAATATATGTTTAGATTTATTTACGATTGAAACACTTTTGGAGACTTTAGTTTGTATGTGTCTGATGTGTGGCTTCCAACTTAGTTTGTCATCGATAAAAACCCCTAAGAATTTGATTTCTGTAACACTTTCGATTAAGACATTATTTATTTCAATTGAGAGCTCTTTATTTTCGTTGTAGTTTCCAAAAAACATCACTTTGGTTTTATTTAGGTTCAAAGATAATTTGTTGTAATCCATCCATAGTTTTATTTTGTTTAACTCTGTATTTACCACCTTGATAAGTTTCCTATGATTGTCTGTAGAATAGAATATATTTGTGTCATCAGCAAATAATATGAGTTTCAAAAGCTTTGAAACATTGAATATATCATTTATGTAAATATTGAATAGCAGCGGGCCCAGAATTGATCCTTGTGGGACACCACAATTTATCTCTTTGGTTTCTGATGTATATTCATCAATCTTGACAAATTGTTTTCTTCCCGTTAAATAGCTTTTGACCCAAGTTAGCGCTAGTACACTTCCATACACTTCCAATGTAAATGGTAAATGGTAAATGGCGTATACTTATATAGCACTTTCTACCTTCTTACGAAGGCCCAAAGCGCTTTACAGTCACAGTCCCATTCACCCATGCACACACACATTCACACACACATTCACACACTGGCGGCGGCTCCGCTGCCGAACACTGGCGCCAACCTCCCACCAGAGGCAAGGTGGGGTTCAGTGTCTTGCCCAAGGACACTTCGACACATGGGCGTGCAAGGCGGGAATCGAACCTGCAATCTTACGATCATGAGTCGACCGCCCTACCGCTGCACCACGGCCGCCCCGTGTATGGGATATCTTTCAAGATTTTCTTCTTTTACTTCCTGTTGATCTACTGGGGCAGGTGAGTTCAGTCAATCAGAAGCAGGAGTTGGTGGAAAACAAAAATTAGGGCTTCCCCTCGTTTTACCTTTCCTGCTTTTAACTGGCTGGAATCACCGGAGCAGCGGATCAGAAGGTGGTGGAGCAAAAAGATCTGGAAAACCAAAATGATGTCAGCCCTAAAGATCTGGAGTTCCACACCGAAAGCCCAGATTAAACCAGAAAAAAAGACCTGTCAAACTTGAATTAAGTGCTTAATAAAAAAAAGTGACATTTCACCTGTCAAAAAATACAAAATTAAATTAAGTGCTTCAGGAAAAAAAAAAGTCACCTTTGACCTATACACGTGTTTCAAATAAAAATTAAGTGCGTAAAAAATTAAAAGGTCACCTTTGACCTATACACGAGTTTTACATAAAAATAAAGTGCTTCAGAAATCAAAGATCACCTTGACCTATACACGTTTCAAATGAAAATTAAGTGCTTCCGAAAAAAAGGTAACTTTGAGATAAATGAGTTAATGTGTCTGAAGCCTAAATTTGGAAATTAGATTTATAAGCATGGTTTAAAGAAAAGAAAACAAAATAAAGTTGAATTACATAATCATTCTAACTAACAAAAACTAACGAACTTTCCCGCCTCAGTGCTGTGATTTTGTTCTTAACAAAAAACTTGAGTGCCTGCCATGTTCGTCCTTCCAGCTCCCTTGGCAAAGCTTCTATGCAGGAAAAACATTCTTTTTTTCCTGGAACCCTCCCACCTTCAATGTAGGTTCCTAAAATCTTTTCCACTGCTCGGCACTCCGCTGAAGACCTGGGGCCTCATTTATAAATGTTGCGTACGCACAAAAGAAGGCGTACGCCGCTCTCTACGCAATAATTGAGATTTATAACAAGCAAACTTGACGGGAAAATGTGCGGTCCTTCATCAAGCTCTGACCCAGGCGTACGCACAAAAACGGGTGAAATGAGAAACGGCGACACCGTCAGCAGATGGAAGAAACACGTGAAAGTGAAAATGACA
This sequence comes from Oryzias curvinotus, assembly GCA_023969325.1. Taxonomy (NCBI): domain Eukaryota; kingdom Metazoa; phylum Chordata; class Actinopteri; order Beloniformes; family Adrianichthyidae; genus Oryzias; species Oryzias curvinotus. The sequence goes on from CM043723.1 coordinate 22,632,846, forward strand.
ATACTGCCTCTCATAAATAACATGAAGACTTCACAAAGCAAGTCTCACAATGAACAGCCTACATGAACACCCGTTTGATCGATCAGCAGTTAAACAAACAAAAAATCAAACGAAAATTACAACAGAAATTCAAATGAACACATATTTGCAAAAAGAAAAGTGAAATATGTTCTACAATATTGGCATGTTGTGCAATTAATCCTCATAAATAATATAGTTGACAGAACGAAGTAATGTACAAAACTGATATTCTCCTCAATGTGTCCGTCTGGCGGAGCAGATATAGTCAAAGTCAAAGTTCGCTTAATTGTCAAATATGCTGCATCCGTAAGACATACAGCACAGATGAAATAGCTTTCCTCTCACCCCACAGTGCAAGCAGCATATAAAATAATAAATAAACGACTTAAAAAATACATTCCTTTAAAAACAATAAATCCTTGAAACCCAAAAAGATAAAGCCAAAAGAAAAGCCAAAAAACACTGAAGGTAGGGGAGAGAGGAGCCGCTGCGTGTGCACGCGCCGCCAGATGCATGCGAATCAGACAGACAGACAGACGTATTAATTGTCCACTGGGGAAAGTTGTTTTCATAGTAAAACATTTCTTCATAAGCTACGGAATTATGGTATTCATGCATATGCCTTTAGTTTGTTTTATTTTTGATAAAACAATGTATGGCGCATGTCTCAACCATTCAGAAAGCAACAAGAAATTACATTTGGGCTGAACAATTTCCCATTTCCACGTCGATTATTACCGACATCTGTAGCTTATCAGATGCAATTAAATGGATGGAAATAAAATGCCCCATCACAATGCGTAATGACACACAATGGCTGATCTTGCGCTCTTAGAAGATGTGGCAAATGGAAGAATTCGGAGTGAACGCATCTTTAGACAGCAAGAAGACTTGCTGGCAAACGAGGACGAGTGGCTTATGAGCCGGTTTCCACTTCCTCCAGCCGTCCTGTTGGAGCTTTTGAGGGGGGGGGTGTCACCCGGTGCATCTGGCGCGTCGGTGTCCCCCCTCACCACGCCACGTAAAAGGTATTCCCCAATAATTGCCGCCACTCTCTCATCAAGAGGGGTCAGCTCCGGTGTCCCCTGTTCCCCACCCGTGGCAGAAAAACGTCTGGCGATGCAGCGCCAGATATTTTTTTGCTTCGACTTTGATGTCTGACCATTTCTTTTTTATTTCGGCGTCTGCCACCGTTTGCCACTCACGTGCCTTTTTGGCATTAGTAATGCCCACACTGTGCCCTCCAAACAACATTTTTCTCCTCTTTTCCACCTCGCCAACGATAACTTCTACTTCACATCGAGTGAAGTTCCGTTATTTTTATTTCCTCTCTGTGTTTGCCATGGTTTCGCTATCAATGAATATTCATTTGTGGGCGTTTCACGGACTATTTATGGGCAACTATGGGCGTGTCATAAAGCCGCAAAAGCTGCGCTACATTTAGGATTGATTGTGATTAATTAATGGAAAGATGCGTAGGATGTGCGTGCGCACGGTTTTATAAATCCGAATATTTCTGTGCGTACGCACGTCCTATGTTTCATCCGTACGCCACTTCTGACGCAAATCCTATGCAAAGTTTTATAAATGAGGCCCCAGGTCCTTCTTTTTGAAGCTCCTTAGAAAAAGAGAGGAAAAAATGTTATAGGTCGCCAACATACAAGACGTGATTAGGCCCGATTCAAAGTACAGAGCATTTCTTATTTACAAAAACTAAGGAGATGCTGCGATATATATCAAAAGCTCAGCAAAACGTCTGACTACCTGTAACAGTGTTAGCTAAATGTCAGATGCTCATTAGAAAAGGAAGCCCCAGAAATGGATTTTATTATCTTGTGTTGAAAGAAGGAAATAAAGTATCAGAGCCACGTTGCTGGTGTAGTTAGAAATGATTATGTATTGTGCAAAGTTACCCGTCTCAGCAGTATCAATGCCTGAGTCTCTCTGCTGTGTAGAAACCATGGGCTCTGTTTTGGAAAACATTTTAATTAAAAACCCAACAATGAACCACACAACCTCACATTTACATTGAAAGCTGACATAAGACGATTTCATGAAGCTCAAGTCTTTCAATGTTGGCAGTGAGATGTTTCAAAGTCTGATTTAGACAGTTTTTGTCTTCCCTGAATTGAAAAAATGTCAATATTATAGACCCATGCCCTAATGGCAGAAACACAACGGCCATGGAAGCGCTGTGAAGCAGTCAACTACAGTCAGGACCATTGATATTTGGACAGAGACACATTCTTTCTAATTTTGTTTCTGTACATTACCACAGTGAATTTTAAATAAAACAACTCAGATGCCATTGAAATGCAGACTTTCAGATTGCAGAAAAATGTGAAAAACTGAAGCATTTTTTAAACACAATCCCTTCCAGGTGAATGCAGCCAAACTGATTGGGCGGCGTTTCATCATGCAGATGGACAATGACTCCAAACATACAGCCAAAGCAACTCAGGAGTTTATTAAAGTAAAGAAGTGGAGTATTCTTGAATGGCCAAGTCAGTCACCTGATCTTAACCCAATTGAGCATGCATTTCACTTTTTAAACACTAAACTTCAGACAGAAAGGCCCACAAACAAACAGCAACTGAAAGCCGCTGCAGTAAAGGCCTGGCAGAGCATTCAGAAGGAGAAAACCCAGCATCTGGTGATGTCCATGAGTTCAAGACTGTCAACAAAGGCTTTTCAACCAAATATTAGTAATGACCTTTTTTTTTTTCAGTTATTTCATTTGTCCAATTACTTACGAGCCCATGAAATGAAGGGATTGTGTTTAAAAATGCCTTAGTTTTTCAAAATTTTCTGCTATCTTTTTGTTCAACCCATGGAATAAAAGCTGAAAGTCTGCACTTCAATGGCATCTGAGTTGTTGTTGTTTTTTTTTTTTTTTAATTCACTGTGGTAATGTACTGGAACTAAATTAGAAAGAATGTGTCTGTCCAAATATTTATGGTCCTGACTGTACATTTTTTTCTTTCATAGTAGTAGGGTTAGCTTTTTGTCAGAATTGACAAAGCCTTTTGGATAAGAGGTGAAACGTCTTATCTGGACTCTTGTAAAAATCGTTAAAAGTGATTTCTTAATTATGATTGTGCAGTTTTTAGCCAAGATTCAAAAGCTGTGTTGCTTTTGTAAGACATATTTTAAGACCAGAGGCAGTGGTTCATTAGAAATACAATACTGGTTCATGGGTGGGACTGTTAGTGCAAAACAACCTGACTTCCTTCCCCTCCCTGCCACAGATAGCCGTTTGTGCAGGCACAAGCTTATAGCCTCACGCTAACATTAGTGGGGCAAAAATAATGACAAGCAATATTGGATCAATCCAGCCAGACAGTTTTGAGCCAGATTTTAGCCATCAGGGCAAGATGGAGCTCCCCTGTGTGCGACATCACACTACTCTGTTAGGTTTTGTTTTTGTCTTTAAAGTAAAATAGGTTTAGTGATTTTGGCTAAAATCGTCAATTTCGTGATTAAAACTCAACTGGGAACGTTTGTATAAAACAGGGGTCGGCAACCCATGGCTCCGGAGCCACATGTGGCTCTTTCATCCTTCTGTTGTGGCTCCCTGTGACTTTGGAAAATAATGAGTATTTTATAAAAATTCAAATTTATTTTAGTTTGTTCATTTTTCATGGCATTTCAAAGGCGCTGCTGGCTCCGTGCCTCGTGCCACGTAAAAAACAGCTTCCTTGGTGGCTCGTGCTTGTCGGCGAGGGCTGCAGAGCTGATTGCAGGAGGACACGCGGGGCGGCTTCAATAAACACTCCGGGTCTGGAGTGATTTTCTGCCGGGGGGTTGGCGTGGCGCGGAGCGGGGAGCGGCTTTCTGGTGACGGAGAGTTTGCGCCGGTGTTTTGGACTCGCGTGTGCGGTGATGTGTGTTTCAGAGCAGGGGAGCTCGTCACGTTGGTCGCGATCGACCTGTCATCTTCGGGCACGTGGGGGAGATTGAAGGGGAAGAGAGTGCTTCTTGAAAATCCATCAGCCAATCAAAATCCTCACCGAGAAGTACGGGACTTGATTGACATGCAGAATGGCCAATCAGACATCCTCTGACACATACGTCACTGCAGACGCGAGTTTAAATTCACTCAGCGCAAACTCTGTCTTCAGAGCGGCTTTTTCTCCCCGCGGCACATTATGTCCCCGGTAGAAGACCAGCAACCAGAGTTTATTAAAGCCGGCCCGCGTGTCTCCTCCTGCTATCAGCTCCGCAGTTCTCGCCTGATAAATACGAGCTCATCAAGGAAGCTGCGAGGCACGCGGTTTACACTGTTGCGGGTGTGTGCTGAGCGGCGCGCGTGCCACGAGAAAGAAGGGGGGGGGGCGTGCAGGTGGAGATGGGGGTGTGAGCACGGAGCGGAGGTGTGTGCGTGAAATACATTGTGTGTTCGGAGGACGGAGCACTAAATAAAGAGTAGTCGTCGTTCCCAGAATAACTGTTCTGGAGTCATTTTTAATCCGCTCTGAAGGTTGAGGGTTCGAACAGGGAAGTGAACCCCGAAGGAGAATTGCCTTCAGCTCTGGAGGAAATCTCCCCTGCGCTTCTGACCACGGTTGGAAAGACAAGAGAAAAAGAGAAGTCATCGCACAGCGAAAGGTTCAAAAATACGGAGCCAGCAGCGCCAAATACCTCATAATATGCCATGATGCTCCCCGCCTTGGACCGTTTACAGCAGAGCATGAATACGATGGTTGCTGCTTTCTGTCTTTGTAATAAAACGCTTCATCTGTTAATACAATAGTATCTTTATGTAAACTCACTGTGTAGTTTTTAATCATCAGTAAATAAACAATAATGTTGAAATAAACATGTAACAAATAAACATGACGATGAAAAGAAAGAAGTACTTTTTTATTTTAAATCTTTTCTGGACCGCGATCTACACTCATGTCCTTGAAAATCGATCGCGATCGACGTAATGAGCACCCTTGATGTAATATATACATGCATAATATATATAATGATGTCAAAACGGGTTGTGGCTCCGAGTGCTTTTTTTTCATTAGGGGCGGTCCCAAATGGCTCTTTGAGTAAAAAAGGTTGCCGACCCCTGGTATAAAAAGATAAAATTTAGATGGGGGGGTAATACCAGATTCACCGTCTTCACTCCTTGACTCCATTTGATGTTTAGTTGAAGGTGTTGAAGTCCCTGTAAAAAACAGAATAGAACAAGTGTTCAACAATTTAAAATGGAGTTCTAATTACATTGATCACAACGTAATGAGCAGGGTAGATTGCAGGCCATCAGAAAAAAATAAACAAAATGTAAAAATACATAAAAAAAATTTTTTTCTGTAAATAACTATCCTCACAATCTGTCTGCTAGCAAAAAGCCTGTGCAGGCTAAGGCTGCAAGCCAGGTCCCCGGCAGAGGGCCATTCTGGCCCACGGCAGTTTTTGCTGAGGCCTGGGCCTGCCCGTGTGCCTCCTTGATTGGAAGCGTGAGCAAGATGTCCCCCGTTTAACCTAGCCGTCCTGCTGCTGGGCCTGCAGTTCCCACTCACGGAATCAGAGCCCACTTAGGCACCGGTGTCCTCCGGACAAACGCGCTTCTTAGGTTCTGTAGACGAGCCAGGGGCTGCGATTCGCCCAGCCGTGCTTTGGAAATGCCACACCCCCCCAGAGCACGGTTTACAGCAGAGCATGAAACGCCTTTGTCGCTGTTATTTTTATAATAAAATGCCTCGTCTGTTGTAATTATGTATTACTATAAAAAAAAAATTACTACACACAAAACTACATCCTATCATCCTGATGGGATGTTTATATATAATTAGTATATAAACACAGAATTTCAGACTGAAAATACTGAGTAAGTTGTTATATATATACCGTCAGACAAATGACATTTAGGCACCCCCGAGCCCTCTTTTGTTATAAAAATACAAGGCCTGTAATGAATCTGTAGAATACCTGAGTTTAGAAGGCCGTCTAAATCAGAGTCCTCGTCAGCTGACAGCTGGCTCCTCTTGGATCTCGAGGATCCTATTGAAATAGAACATTTATTTGTCAATATTAGAAGTGAAACACAAGGAAAAAAATTATGAGGTTGACCCACCTCCAGCTGAACACCAAAATGAATCGCCCTCTGTCTCTGAGACGTCACTGACAGCACATTCTGACACTTTCTCTAAAAAACATAAATAAGCATCAACAACAACAAAAAAATCAACATATACTGTTAATCACAATATTTTGTGCTTGAGTGTATGTTCTTTACCATTTGGATCTATCTGAATTTGATCCATGTTCATCCCCTTGAACTGTGAGAGTCGGCCTTGTTCCATGGCAACTAGAACTTTGCTGACTTTGGCCAACTGCATCGTTCCTTCCGGTAATCTGTAGTATTGTCTGTGTACTCGTATGTCATGTCCTAGAAAGTCTGCCAGTGTGTCCATCTCATTATCCTTTAGGTTCAAAACTGTTGATAGTGTGGCCACCTGCTTCCTCAGTTTTGTCGATGACAATGTTTCGGGGTGCTTTGCTCCACACGCCTGGGCCACTTCTCTTATTGCGTCCGACCCTCTCAGATGTGTATCCGCTTCAGGTCTTGCAAAAAAATAGGGATTCTCGTCTGGCACCCCGCATGTGCGGCGGAGAGAAACCAATGTTTCCATTGACGTTAGCATCTCAGGTGAAAGTAAAATTGGAACCTTTCTGTTGCTTTTACCTCAAATTTCAATGCGTTGTAAATGTTTACAAAGTTTCTGCTCCAACTCTGACAGATTGGTCGCCAGGTCAGATGGAACACCAGCGGTGTCTCTGAGAGTAAATGCACTCAGAGGCATTTTGGACACTTCTCCTTCTCGTCTGCGGTTAAAGAGAATAACTGCCAGAGACGGAGTTTTGTATGTATTAGTGTCTTCGTTGAAGCCTGACACTTTCTTCACCATCTCAACAATTATGTTGAAGTTTGACGGCTTGAAGAAATCCTCAAGTCCCTGCAGTTTTCCCTCTTTTCTAGAAATAAGAACCAGTCTTCCAATTTCTCACATTTTTTGTCGTATACATTCGTGTTTGTTCTTGTCATGTCCATGTTTTGAAAATAAAAGCTCTCCCAGCCTTGTGATTGTTCTTTCCCCCTTAATTACTTGAGAGACGTCATCCTGTTGCATTGCATTAATCAGCTCCCAAACTTTCAGGCTCACACCCTCTGGGGCAGGTTGAGCAAATGCACAGATCGATTGAATTCGGCTTCTGTCCACTGCATTTTTTTGAAAGTCTACACCGGGACATATGCCTCCATAAAGACTTTCTTTTTAGCAAAGCCTCGCAGTTTATGCAGTGCATGTAGTCACTTGGTTTTCCAGGGTTAGACGACTGCTGACCTGGAATCAGTGTTCCAGTCCTTGATTTAAGAACTTCATTATTGTGTGCCCGGTTCCCCTTGTTTCTTATAAGATCCAAATGCAATTTCCTTTGCTTGGATTTGAGAGGAAAACGTATGGCTTTTGCCACATCAATCTCAGAGCTGTGCTTTCTGACCAAATGTCTGGCCATTTTATAGCAACTAACAGGACAATAAAGACAGTAATGTCGTTTATTGTAGACTCTGCCACCATTTTCTTTTTTTTCAGTTTCAATACAGAAACCTTTTCAGAGGTCAAGGATGGCTCCTCATCTTCTGAGTGGTTAGAGTCATCAGAAGGGGTGTGGGCTCTGCTTTAGCCTTTTGTATGACTTCTGAGCTTTCCCTCACCTCTTTCTTTTAGATGGAATTTTTGTTGGAAAATCTATGGATTCGTCAGAACTACTTTGCTGCATCTTTGGTGGGAGGTACTCATCGTCACTGTCATCACCTGTTGTTTCTTTGCAGCTTGAGGGGACGTCTGACAGATCTTGAACCATGGCATGCTTGGTAAAGTAGTCCTTAGTGAGCTGCAGAAAAGAAACAAGTTTGTTTTCATCTTAAATTGTAATACACCACTTTGTAAATAATATTTTATAAAAGTTAAGTTCAGTCTAAAGCAGGGGTGGGCAAACTACGGCCCGCGGCCTGGATCCAGTCAGCCTCCATGTTTGGTACGGCCCTCTGAACAATATCAGAGACCCATGTTTTTTTTATTTTTTAATCTGCCCATATTATCAAGACGTGACATTTTCGTCCCCCCTTCTGCAGTCTGTTCTCCAACCTGAAACCCTCTAAAATCTCTGTCAAATTGAACAGAAGACAGTTTTCCCTTTCTACGTCGCAGTTCATCTTTCCCGGTTTAGCCATTATGCTGCTTTTTTTTTTAACAGCGCACCCTGTTCTGTGTCCTGATTGGCTGGAGACCTTGTCAATCAATCTCCTCTGTGTCTCCTGTACAGAAACGTGGAGCTCTTCAGATCTACAGAAATCTCTGTTTTCATTCTAAGATCCTGGACCTGATTTCTATGAAGGTTTGAGAATTTAAAGGAGAGAAAAGTGTGAAAATGTTCATTTCTGTGTGATAAAAGTGTATTTAGGCAGTGAGGAGTTTTACTGCCATAAAAAAAAAAACGTCTGCAATCAGACTCAGACGACAGGTTATTTTTAGAACGTAAGTCCTGCAATAAACGAGGGAACTCTGTTCTGGTGAGAAGGTAACACAGATATATGCGTAGCTGCAGCAGAAGACATAGAAATTTGCTTTTTTTCATTATTACTGGATGAGAAACAGACGTGCAGGACACAGCTGATCAGTTTGAGCACAAACTATGAGCCGTGTGAGAAGCTGCAGCCTCAAAGTCTCAGCGACATGAAGACGGGAGAGGATCCACTATTTATTGTTTTTTTCTTTTTAATGTATCATTATTATAATTATCATTATCATTATATTGTTTCCTGACTTTTTGTCTTTGAAAATCACAGAGAGAGTAATTTGGTTATTTTTTATTTCATAAATAGTGTTATTTGTTGTAGTAAAATGATCATGAATTAAGAAAACTTTATTATAGGGCTTCACAATAAAAGAAAGATAAAATAAGTTTAAAGTTTTAAAGAAAAAGACTTATTGTGGCGCTCACAAGAAAAAGTTTGGGGACTCCGCTCTAGCATTTACGTGGTGTTGGAAGATTTGGTGTTTTTTATTCTTCCTATCATTCAAACACCACATGAACGCAGCACTTCGCTAAGTTTTCACGACATACATCAAGCTGTTGGTGTAATTGGCTCTAACATAGAAAACAAAAGTTTTAACCTAAAAATCTAAAATGTTTTAAAATATAATTTTGCTTGAAAGTGTTTTCATCCACATTCCACGTTATTTCATTCTCACTTCACGCATCTGCTCCTGGTCCGGCCCTTCTATCAAAATTTAGAACCCTATGTGGCCCAGGAGTCAGTGAGTTTGCCCACCCCTGGTCTAAAGCAAAGTTTGATGCTAAAGATTCTGAGCTCTAGTGATAAAAACATTGACAAAAGTGTTTCATATTGGCTGGATTCCATGATAAACACTTACAAATACACTGTCTGTTCTTGTAGGGGGGGGGGGGGGTCTGGCTCATCTGCATCTGACTGTTCTCTTTGGACACAGGCAGTGGTGTTGGTGTCTGGTTCCAAGTCCTTCAAACATTATTTGTACTTTTTAAAATTAAAAGGCACACTTTTTCGACACAAGTTTAATCACATGTTGGATTTCATTTTTCAATAAATTAAAAATCTACATTTTAACATATTTAACTGATTTATGAATGAAAACTCTACAAGTTAAATCTTTGCAGTTTTACTTTTAACCACTTTTTTATTTTTTCCCCCCACCCAAGTCATTTAGCAGGCTTTTTAGTTCTGGATGGCAGGAATTTCATAACAGCTAACACAGGGCAAAAAACACAGTTCTTTTTGACACTTACCCAGCAATTGCCAACAGGATCTTCATTTTCTGGGATGTCTGAAGATCCAACCAAAGAGCGGCAGCTTTCAGTGGATACAGAGGGCTGTAAGGGGGACACAAATGACTCTTTACTCCTTTACATCAGTTTAGCAGAAATGTGCCAACCAATGCTTTCACATCTAATAGATATTACATTATTGAAAATGAGATGATAAAATACTTTGCAATGTGACTTTTTTTGAAGCATCTTGTTACAAAGAAGAAATCTACAATAACTAAGTATTTTGATCCCAATAAATAGTATTCTGAAAACAGTGGGGAAAAAAACTATACCTGGACAGGTGGATGTTTGGTCTTCTGGCACCTTTTGTGATGCTCCCTAAGCATCTTCAGATGCTTTTTAAACCTGAAGGTTCTGCTACGAATCAAACACAGAAAGGTTGTTTAATTAAACACTCAGATGAAAGACAGTCTCAGCTAAAAAATGTCCTTACTAATAAACTATTATATAAACACAATTTATTATACACTATTATCTTAATGATGACACAGCAGTGTTTCTGTGCAGATGAGGTTCACAAACTGAATATGAGCTTTGCTTTTGATTTAAAGTATTTAAAACATGCTTCGTACTAAATGTGCTCAATTATTTACTACTGCACTGTGAACCAACCAGGAAGCAAACGTATAAAAACATGTAAGCGGGACTCGAGTTTTAAACAACAGACATGATCAAAATATTACTAAACGTTGGAACCACAAATACTTTTTAAAGTCACTTGAATACCGTCCAACAGGGCACCATTGTTTTAAACATTTTTTTGTTTAGCTCTAAAGAACAAAACCGCAAAATGCTGAGCTGATCCTGGTTTAGAAACTTCATTCCGCATATTCACGCAGACAAAGATAGCAGAGAATTCTATCGGCCCGGATGAAATAATAAACATGGACGAAGTCCCTCTGACGCTTGACCTGCCTCTCACTCGAACTGTAAATAAAAAAAAGGTGACTCCTCCGTCATACTGAAAACAAGCGGTCATGAGAGAACACATTTAACCTGCGTTCTGAGCTGTGCAGCATCGGGCCTAAAGCTTCCACCAATGATCATTTTTAAACGGCTGACAATGCCAAAGGAACAATTCCCAAAGGGAATTGTGATAAAAGTGAATCAGAAAGGTTGGATGTCTGAGAGTCTGATGAAGGACTGGCTCACAGAGTGCTAGTCAAAGCGACCAGGGGGATTTTTTCGCAGAAAAAAAACATTGCTCGTTATGGGCAGCATGAGGGCCCACATAACAGATTCTGTGACAGCTGCCATAAAGAGTACAAACTCAATTCCAGCTTTGATTCCTGGGGGTACCACAAAGTATCTACAACCACTGGATATCAGCGTGAACTAAGCATTTAAGGTGGCCCTGCGCGAAGAGTGGGAGACTTGGATGACAGCCGGTGAGAAATCCTTTACCAAAACAGGACGAATGCGAAGAGCATCTTTAGCTGAAGTCTGGGAGTGGATATTAAGTGCGTGGAGCCGTGTCAAAACATCAACCATCACTAACGGGTTTCGAAAGGCTGGGCTGCTGCGCGATGAAGACGGCGCGCACTCAAGTGACACCGAAAACGAGGAGACTGTGGGCCTTGTGAGTGATGAGATCCTGAGGCTGTTTAATTCTTTGATGGTTTTAGTGCGCAGGAGAGTGATGAAGGTGATGACTGATGTTTCCTGGTAGGATTCAGTGGTATTGGTTTAGTTATAAGTTATTAAATTATACGTTATTAGATGAAACTTGAATACTGTTCTTGCACTGTTAAGTAAAAAAAAGCTTCAGCAACCCATATTGTACGAGTAGTTGTGTGTTCCGATACAAACGTATGTTATATTTTAGAGTAGCCGCATTAGGTATTTGTTTATTTGTTTAAAATAAGAGGATTGAATAAAAACGTTGTTAAAAAATCTTCACTTTTAACATCTTTCTGTTTGTGTGTCTGTGTGTGTTGCCGTTGGTCTGGCGCGCTTCTGCAGGTGTATGTGCGTGCGCGCCGCATTGGCCCGGAGCATATCTGCAGGTGTATGTGCGTGTGTGCCCACATGTTAGGTAAGCGGCTTATCGGCGCAGCTCGTATAATTCCAAAATTGATTTTTGCTCTTAAATTTGAATATGCGACTCTTAATCTGGTGCGTGCTGTAGTCCGCAATTTACGGTAAATCAAATTGGTAAGCATTTTCAAATAAAAAAAAAAATACATAAACACTTCCAACACTTTGATTCTAGAATCAAGTTCAAGATCCTCCTTTTAACCTATAAGGCCTTACATGGAATGGCCCCATCCTATATTAATGACCTCATAGTCCCTTACCATCCAATCAGAACACTTCGCTCGCAAAATGCAGGACTGCTTGTGATTCCTAGAATTAGTAAAAGTACAGTTGGAGGTAGAGCGTTTAGCCACCAAGCCCCTGTCTTATGGAATAAACTCCCAGCTCATGTAAGAGAGGCAGATTCGGTTTCTACATTCAAAGTTAGACTGAAAACATTCCTCTTTGGACAGGCTTATTGTCAGACTAGTTAGGATTCAGAGATTATTTAACTTAATGTTAATTGTTTAAATTAAACTAAATAACAATAACTATTATTTTAAAAGGCTGCTAGAAGTTGAAGCTGGGGTAACTATGGTGCACTGGGGCTCTGTCCTCTTTTCTGTCCTTTTCCAATACTTTTCTTTTCTCATCTACCTCTACACTTCCTCTCTTCTCTATCTGTGATCATCATTTATCATTTAGTTATCCATGTCTCTGTTTGGTGCAGTACGATTCATGTATTGTCCCTCTATCCCTCTCCCCTCCTGGGGAGTGGGAGTGCTTCCAGACTCCAGTTGGCCCATCCGTGCTCCTGTTCCTGGCCGTGTACCTCGTCTCTGCTCCTGCTCCTACACCTGGCTGTGGTTCCTGTCTCCGGCTCGACTCGCGCCCCTGACTGTCCCCAACCCCGGCTGGATGAAGCTCGTCTGCTGGACTTTAAATATATAGATGTAGAGTTAGATAAGTTAATTCTTCTCTATGAGTTCTGGTAAATCGCCTGTCCGTCCTGGGGGAGGATCCCTCCTTCATGTGGGCACCCCTGAGGTTTCTTCATTTTTTTCCGGAATCCGTTTTTTTTAGGAGTTTTTCCTTACCGCGAAGGGGGGTCTAAGGGCAGGGATGCCAGTATAGCTTAGTCAGTTTGTTAGTTTATTTTAGTATTTTCGTATTGACTCTTTGTATTCGTGATCCTTTTGAGTTCATGTTTTACTTCAAAGCCCATCGAGACGACTGTTGTTGTGATTTTGGGCTATACAAATAAAATTGAATTGAATTGAATTCCAAGATGGTTACAGATTTTAAAAAGTTACATTTAAGACTTTAAGACCTTTTTAAGATCATTTTAAATATATAAATCATATTTACAAAGACAATGAACATCATGTTTATCTAAGCAAGCATACATACAAACATTAAATGTAAGAAAATGTCAAACTGATGAAGCATAAAATTTCAGTCGGTCCTCCTAAACTTTGATATTTTTCTTATTTTCATTGAGAGGAAAAAATTAGATCCTCTAATTTTTCTAGTTTTACCCTCTCGGTAATAATGCGGGACAGTGAGTCAGGGTCACGTGATTCAGACGGAGCTCCTGCAGCGGGAGCGGAGCTACCGTTAACGAAGAATATCTAAATGTTGTCATAATAGCAGACATGGAGACGTGATTACAGATGCTTTTGCACTAGCATCAAGATTACCAATACACTTTTGCACAAACGACGAGCAGCAAGTTTGGCGCACAGCCAAAGGAGAGGCGGCCGAGGGGGGGATTTAAGCCCCAGAAGTTAAGATAATTAATACATTTAAGGCCACACTTCAATAAATTACATTTAAAACATTTTTACCATCTGTAACAGCCTGCCTAAAATCATTTGGAAAGCTAGCTTCCCCACAAGCACATGCTCCGTTAGCTACAAAGGACCGAGCTAGCTAGCATGACCATGTGCTCGGCTCTCGAGCATTTCCACTGGAGAAAAACACGCCTAGCCAGACTAAACATGTCTCAAAGTCACTTAGTGTCTGTAGTCATTATTCTTATATGATTATTCTCAGTGAGAGGGACACGATGCACCTGTGGGTGTGGCTCTGCTCTGCTCACCCTTCACTCGGTCTTGGTGGGGGAGGGAGATAGTCACGGTGGGAACCCGAAAAGTCAGGAACTGACAACTATTTAATATATGGGTGCCTCATCTTTACAAAAGCACCTATATTCACTTGTGTATTCATTAAAATATTTGTTTCGTTTATAAATAAATGCAGAAATCAAACTTTAATAATCTGACAGGGAAAAATTCATTTGTTATGCCAGCTACTAAGGTGAGGGGTAAAATGACCCCAATTTACTCAGCAAATCCTACCTAATAAATCTTTCTTTATAATAAAAATGTAAAATTCAAAATATTTGATTATCACAATGATAAGCACTGCAAGTGTATATAATATATAAGTTTCTTTTACCCAAGCAAATTCATAGTGGTTTTATTTTGGTAACTTAAAACATATAAAGGGCACACTCAACATAGTTTGATTTCCAAAACAAAATATATTTCTATGAGAAAGAATGAAAATGGTAAGAAGTACAATGGAATGAATGCTGCTTAACCAATAAGGTCCTAAAAGTCTGATTGAGGAAATAAATGCTGTTTGTTTTCAACATTGCTTAATCTAGCTTCTTACTTTCAAACGGTTCAGGACCCTGAACGGTGCTTCAAAAAATAAAGGAAAATAAAAACATCAATTCTTTCCAGAAACAATAGTGTGATAGTGAGGCAGTATGACAGGATGAAGGACAGTGCTTTAATGTGCCTAAGATGCTTTATTTACGTGACAGTCTGCACTTTGGCCAGCTTTGCCAATAGCATTTTGGATGATGCTCCGTGCATTTGCTGGTCAATGGCTCTGCTTCACTCGTTCTTATCCGCAATCTGCATTTTTATTTGATACTGGCAGCAGCATGGCACAGAGTTTCGGTTTGGTATCCATTCATCCTCCTCCGCGTATCCGGGACCGGGTCACGAGGGCAGGAGTCTAAGCAAAGATGCCCAGACAAAGAGCTCACTTCCTCCAGCTCCTCTGGGGGGACCCCGTGGCATTGAGTTGTAGTCTCTCCAACGTGTCCTTGGTCTTCCCTGGGGCCTCCGCCCAGTGATACATATCCGGAACACCTCCCCAGGGAGGCGTCCAGGAGGCATTCGGACTAGATGCATGAGCCACCTCAACTGGCTTGCTTCGATGTGGAGGAGAACCGGTTCTACTCCGAACTCTCTGCAGGTGACCGAGTTTCTCATCCTATCTCTAAAGCAGTGCTTCTCAAATAGTGGGGCGCACGCACGGTACCAGGGGGGGCGCCTGTGACCCTGGGGAACATGTTTTTTTTTTCTTTTTTTTGCCGTACTAGAATAAAGTGTAATTGCACATCCACTCCAGTAGTTGGCAGTGGCGCTCTCACTGTCACAGAGCAAGCGATAAAAAATATATAAAGTGCAGTTAACAAACCGTTCAGAGACACTTATGAAAATGTTTTTAACAGGGATGAAAAGAGAGACGGAGAGAGACGAGGATTGTAAGATAAAGGAAAGTCAGCCGAAAGATAAGACCAGAAAATATGACGAAGCGTACGTAGCTCTTGGCTTCACGGTGACTACAGTGGGAGACGAGGAAAGACCGGTGTGTTTACTGTGTCTAAAATCGCTGGCAGCGAACAGCATGAAGCCAAATAAATTAAGGCGCCACTTAAATAAATTACACCACAACCACGCTGAAAAGCCGCTGGAGTTTTTTCAGCGAAAACGCGCCGAATATTGGCAACATTCATCCCGGTTTGTGAAGGCGACTTCAGTAAACCAGAGAGCACTGTTGGCATCATTTAAGGTGGCGTACCAAATTGCTCAGAACAAAAAACCCCACACCATAGCAGAGGAGCTGATACTGCCTGCAGCAGTAGACATGGTCTCTGTCATGTTGGATGACGCAAGTGCTGCAAAACTAAAAACGATCCCTCTGTCCAATGACACTGTCGCCAGTTGTAAAGATGACATCGCTATGTTCAAGAACAGCTGGTGGATAAACTCAAAGATAAACATTTTGCCTTACAATTTGATGAAGCAACTGACAGCAACAAAGACTGTTCATTGCTTATGCACGCTTTGACTTGACGAACTCCTTGTGTGAGGATCTACTTTTTTGTAAATATGTCAGAGACAGAGCCACAGCTGAAGAGCTATTTAAAATGCTGGACAGCTTCTTGACTGAGAATGAGCTGAAGTGGGAGAACTGCGTTGGTGTTTGCAGTGATGGTGCACAACCCATGGCAGGGAAGAGAAAAGGACTTCATGCACTCATCAAGAAATCCTCACCTAATGCTGAATGGACACACTGTGTCATACATAGAGAAGCACTGGCATCGAGGCAACTTGCCCCTGAATAAAGTGAGGTTCTGACTGACATTATAGGTGTAGTCAATTTTATAAAAACCAGACCATTAAAAACAAGAGTCTTCTCTGCTATCTGTGAGGAGATGGGAGCTGAACATCAAGCTGTGCTCTATCACAGTGAAGCAAGGTGGCTGTCATGAGGAAAAGTCTTGTCCCGAGTTTTTGAGCTCAGAGAGGAAATACGAGTGTTTTTGGAGCAGGAGCACAAGTATGAAGTTGCAGAAAAATTTAGTGATGATAACTTCCTGGAAAAACTGGCCTACCTCAGTGACATATTTGGAAAGCTAAATGAACTAAATCTACAGCTTCAAGGGAAATATAAACACCTCCCTCAGGTCACAGACAAAATCAGCTCTTTCACTCGTAAGCTTGCGATGTGGGGCAGGCGCCTTGATGAAGGAAACACTGATTCATTTGAGAACTTGCATGAATTTGTGGACACTATTGATTATGACCCTACCTCAGTGATTCCACACAATAAGCAGCATATTGCATCACTGATGGAATTCTTTAAAAAGTACTTCCCTGAAAACAGTTCCCAGTATGACTGGATAAGAGACCCTTTCAGTGCATCAGCTCCAACTGGTTTCAGTTCTGCAGAAGAGGACCAGTTCATTGACATGACATCTGACTCCACACTGACACTGAGGTTCATGTCACAGACACTGAGTGAATTCTGGCTGAGTGTAGAGAGGCAGTATCCTCTCCTAGGGCAGAGGGCTATGGGCATTCTGCTTCCGTTTGCAACATCTTACCTTTGTGAGACTGGCTTCTCTGCGGTTGCTGCACTGAAGACCAAGTACAGGTCCCAGCTAAACATTGAACATGAGCTCAGAGTTGCAGTCTCAGGCTTTAAACCCCGCTTTGAAAAGCTGTGCACTGGAAAACATGCTCATTGTAGCCATTAAGCCTGACTTGCTCTTTTTGATAAAAAAAAAAAAAAGAGAGAAAAAAAATCAGCACAAATTGCTTTCATTTCTGTTTTGTAGTTTTATAAATGTTAAGTGTTCATAAGTTATAAGTGTTTTATAGTGCTCCTGAGTTAATGTTGCTATTGATTTTATTTAATTTTATTTTTCAGTTTTCAAATTGTGCAGTAAGGGAGTCAAAAATGTTTACAGTTTAAACAGGGATTTTTTTTTTAAATTCAGCCAAATGAATGCACTTTAAAATCTTTTCTGTTTGACTAAAAAGGATGTTAAAGTTATTCTTTGTAAGTTGAACCAGATGTCTTTATTTTTTCTTTTCTTTAATGTTAATAAGGATATCATTCTATGCAGAGGTGTACTTATAACAATTTAATAGACAAAATATATTATTTATAGTCGCGGCGGCAGAGAGGGGGGCATGAATTGTTTTTTTCTTGCTAGGGGGGGGGGCGCAACAGAAAATAATTGAGAAGCACTGCTCTAAAGGGAGCGCTCAGCCACCCTACGGAGGAAGCTCATTTCAGCCGCTTGTATTTAGGACCTAGTTCTTTGGGTCATGACCCAGAGCTCATGGCCATAGGTGAGTATTGGAACGAAGATCAACCAGTAAATTGAGAGCTTTGCTTTTTGGCTTAGCTCTCTCTTCACCACAACAGACTGACACAGCGTCCACATAACTACGGACGCTGCTCCGATCCACCTGTCAATCTTACACTCCGATCTTCCCTCACTTGGAAACAAGACCCCAAGATATTTAAACTCCTCCACCTGGGGCAGGGACACTCTACCCACAGAGAGATGGCATGCTACCTTTCTCTGGTCGAAATCTATGGCTTTAGATTTAGCGGTGCTGACCCTCATCCCAGCCGCTTCACACTCTGCCACAAACCGCCCCAATGCACGCTGGAGGTCCTGGCTCGATAAAGCCAAAAGGACAACATCATCTGCAAAGAGCAGAGAGGAAATCCTGTGGTCCCCAAACCACTCTACTAATGATGTGTTGTTCCAATGGTAGGATGGGTTTGGTACCCATCGTAAGTAAAAACTAAGTGGTGCATGTCTCATAAAAACAAGCTGCTTCTCACTGAGATCTTGTCATTGTTTGGTGGGGTGTAGAGCTGCCCAAAGAGGCTCGGTGCCAACTCTTGGTCCGTGGCTTAAGTGGAAAACAAGAGTTAGGACGCTCATAAATAATTAAATAATTATCAGCCTGACAGCATTTAAAATCGATACAAATATCGCCGAATGATCTATCGCGATATCACAAGTCTTAATGCTTTTGGGAAGAGACCATTCCTCAGTCTTGTGGTCCTGCTCTTAATGCTCTGTTGCTTCCTGCCTGAGAAGAGCAGGGAGAACAGAGGGTGTGACGGCTGACTGGGGTCTTTCAGGATGCAGAAGGCTCGTTTCCTGCATCCGGCTTCATAGATCTCAGTGGTGGTCTGCAGGTGCAACCACAGTCTTCTGCACAGCTTTGGCCACCCATTGCAGAGCTTTTCTCTCTGCCAGAGAGCAGCTGCCGTGCCACACAGTGACGGAGGAGGTCAGGGTGCTGTCCACTATGCACATATAGAAGGAGGTCAGAACGGAGATCCTAATCACATCGCGCCTGAGCATCCTCAGGAAATAGATGTGCCTTCTTGACTAGGCAGGAAGGGTTGGTGCTCCAGGTGAGCTCGTTGGAGATGTGCACACCCAAATACCTAAGGCTGAAAAACACTTCCACCGTGGCCCCTCCGATGTGAAGAAGAGGAGGGGGATGTCTGTCCTTCCTGAAGTGCACGATCATCTCCATGGTTTTCTTCACATTGATGCAGAGGTTGTTGTCTCTGCACCAGGCCTACAGATGTTCCACCTCCTGCCTGTAGTTGGAATCATTGTTGTTGGCGATTCATCCAGCCATAGCTGTGTCATCTTCAAACTTCACAATCAGACAGCTGGGGTGACTCACTGTGCAGTCATGCGTGAGCAAGGTGAACAGGAGGGGGCTTAGCTCACAGCCCTGTGGGAATCCCGTGTTGAAAAAACTATGGTCTTTCAGGAAGTCCAAGTGGACCACAGAGGGGATGACGTCCTCTGTGAATTGGTTTGACCTGTATGCAGGTCCTTGGTAACATCAATGGATTCTGTGATGTGGGTCATGTACAGTTTTTCAAAACAGTTTACGACTATTGGAGCTAGGATCACTGGCCGATAGTCCTTCAGACCTGTTACTGAGGATGTTTTGGAGTTTGGGATGATCGTGACGGTCTTCAGGAAGGTAGGGAACACTTCCTGCTTCAGGGGGTGTTGAAAATGTCTGTTAGAACCTCCGTGAGCTGGTGTCTGTCAGCACCCGTCCAGTGATGTTCTCAGGTCCAGCAGCCTTGTGAGGATTGATCCTCTGGAGGGTCTTCCTCACTTCTGCGGGTGTCACACTGGAAGGCTCTCCACTCTCCAGGGTTGGAGTCCTCAAAGCTTAAAGCGGCAGTAGAAAAGGTTGAGTGCGTCATGTAGAAAGGGGTCGTCGGGGCAACTCTAGCTCTTGGAGCTGTTGGAAGAGTTCTGAAGATTTCAGGCTCAAAACAAGCAACGAGAAAACCGGGTCGACATTCTGGAGAAAATACTGGACAATGTGGAACAACAAGTAAGAATGAATGTTATTCTCACTGGAGTACCGATCAAACCTCGGGCAAAGCTAAATGCAGCTGGAGTTAGCATTGCTAATGCTAATAGTGCTAGCATTGCTAGCAGTTCTTCTGAAACGGGGAGCAATGGAGAGTCTTTGAAACACCAAGTGAAATCATTTCTCACGTCTAAAGGGATTTCCCTGGATATAAATATCATCGAGACCTGCCACCTGCTCCCCAGGAGAAAGGAGACGGATAAACCAGCGATCCTCATCAGGTTTGTGAATCAACACAAGCTAGCTCTGATGAATCAAAAGAAGAATTTGAAAGGATCTGCTGTTTATCTGAACGACCATCTGACCAGAAGGAATGCTGAAATGGCCAAACATGCACGGCTTCTCAGGAAGCAGAAGCAGATTGAGAACACTTGGGTTAAAGGCTGCAGGATTTACGTCAAACCACTCGGTCCACCGGACCGGTCCAAGGTTCTGGTCGTTAACACCATGAAGGACTTTGAGAAGTGTTTGATCACAGATGTCTGAACCAACATGAAGTAATAAATCAAAGAGCCAAATAATTTCAAGAAATATGACGCCTGGATTAATGGCTTTCTCCAAAAGTCTGAAGTGACCCTGATTCTCAGCAATGTTCTGACCTGCAGACAACTTGACCTCAACTTTCACCGAGCTGATATCAGCTGAAGAAGGATATGGACCTCTATCTAATGTCTGCAGACATAACATCGAAGAGAACTATAAACTCTGTTTAAACCCAGAAGGACAGCTGTTATTCAGCAGCAGAAGGAATGCCAACCTTGGACAATCGACAGATTACGGACCCTTTTTTTAAATTTTACTTCACAGCATTCCTTAATTATAAAAAATACAAAAAATAAATGATTAATAAATTATTAAAAATGGTTAAATTGATTGATTTCTAATGATATGACTTTACTTGCTCCATAAATTGATAAATTGATTAATCATTTTTTCCTAATGT
Source organism: Oryzias curvinotus (assembly GCA_023969325.1). Classification (NCBI taxonomy): domain Eukaryota; kingdom Metazoa; phylum Chordata; class Actinopteri; order Beloniformes; family Adrianichthyidae; genus Oryzias; species Oryzias curvinotus. The sequence goes on from CM043723.1 coordinate 22,653,723, forward strand.
AACATTATTTTGCACATGTTTTTAACTTTTGATACTTGATCAAATTTTGCTATGAACATTTTTGAAACACTGTTGTGTCTATTTTACTGATATAGTATTATTTTTTAATCTTATCAATGACTTTTATAAGTAACATAATCTGCATATATTTTGGATTACTGATCTGCATTTGCCATGTTGATTTCTAAAAGTTATTTTTTTATTGATACTCCAGGTTTCTTATCTGTCTGATAAAAGTCAGGAACCAGATAATGTAAATCATGTTATAAAATGGTTACGGTAGAACAGGGGTGGGATTACATAAATTCATTTCCTTCCACTCCCTTTCAAGCAATATTTATTCATATGTCTAATAATCCTAAATTTGATTAGTTACTGTATGAATGTTGTTTGAACTGCTGCGAATCTCTGGCAAACCCAGAAGCCGTAACCTGGGCTTGATCCCATGTCCAGACACATAAATTGGACAGGCAATAATTTATATAAGAACTCTGCAGAAAAATAGTCCTGTGGACGATGTGAGCAATAAATTGTGTTACAATTGGTTATATCTGTCTTAAATGTGTTGGTTTTATGTAGTTCAATGGCAAGTAACAGGGCAGCTACAATTTTGTGATTAAAAAAATGTCAGAGACATCAACTATATCAATTTTTTCATTCACCAAATCAACAAGTTGCATGGACAAACTATTCACATTCAAATTGTTTTCGTCAGAGGATCATTTCTTCTCTCTTTCTGCAGGGCTCCTGTATACTCCAGCAACAAGGGCCACTGACAAAATGTCTGAGTTGTATCACAGACATTTCTTTGAATAAAATGAAAACCCACATTGTCAAGGACAGAAGGTAGACACATTCCGTTTCAATGGCATTACCCAAAGCACGACATTACTCACAACACAATAACATTACCCGCAACCCAACATTAACTGCAGCAAAGACATTAACTGCAGCACAACGGAAAAAGAGGAAATGAGGACTCTTTTTTCTCCTACCGGCGGAAAAAAAATAATTCAGTTTGAAACTATTCCGTGCTCCTGAGAGGTACGTGATATTTTTTGGCTTTTTGGCTACAGAGCAATGTGGCAGACTCTTAAGCAGAAATACTCTTTCGTAGTCAGAAAAGATGATGTCATGCGCCTAATGGCAGAAATTGAACCAATTCGAGTGGAAACCGATCTAAAAGCAAATTTGTTTGAAACGTTTATCGATCAATGGGACCTAATGAAGTCTGGCACATTGATGGGTACGATCAACTCAAACCTTTTGGAATAGCATTAACTGGGTGTATTGATGGCTACTCCAGAAAAATTATGTGGCTCAAATGTGGAAAGTCTAACAATGATCCCATAATCATTGTTCAAATGTACATAGAGTGTGCAGCTGAGTTTGGAGTTATTCCTAAGCGCCTCTGCACTGACTGTGGCACAGAAAATGGTCTGATGGCAGCCCTTCACTGTTGCCCAAGATCAGAGCATGGAGATGAATTTGCAGGAGCCAAAAGCCACATGTATGGAACGTCAACATCCAACCAACACATTGAAAGCTGGTGGTCATATTCTGAAAGCAAAGGTTCTTCTCCCCTATTCTCAATTACTTATGTTCTTTTTACTTGAGCCCACATCTTGTATTTACTTTTTTTTTTAAATCTTTTTTTGAGGTTTAGAGAACATATTGACCATTAACTCTTAACACCACTACTCCATTATTGTTGGACCATAATTTTAAAGACAGTTGGATCTGAATCAAGAAAATCTAGCGATCCTGAACATTTTTGAATATGATTGATTTTTACTTAATGACACATGAAATTGAATACACAGTACCTCTATGGAAGACTGGATGTGAACACATTTGTCCCATTACAACACCATAAAAAATTTTTTTAAGTAGGGTGCAAGATGTAAACACTTTCTGCAGAACCTCCTCAAATAGGACACCTTTTTAAGAAGCTATTGTAATTTTAAAAAGATGTGTACTCTTAACTAGGAGTCAGTTCTGGATGGATCTTTTTGGTGACTTGAGGGAGCGCCATCTGCACACCTGTTTAGATTCTGCTTCCTGTATTTCCTCCAGAAAGAACTGGACGAATATTAGCAGTTCTGGAACACTCGTACAATTCACCCTGTTCGTCAGTCTCAGTGCCCATCTGGCAAACCAGAGGCAATGTACCATGTGCCTCATAGGTAGGGATGGGCACTGAGCCTTGGTATTGAACGAGCTCTGGGGCAACATTCTTTAAGACCGCAGTATCGGTAAGATCTGACCTCAACGGTTCTGTACTGGAGAAGTCGCTTTTTTTAAATGCCACAAGATATAAACGTTATCTGCCATATTTAACTCACCAAGTCAGTCAGTTTTCCGTTAATTAATGATGACATTAATTTAGCTCTTCTCGCTGAAGAAGAGAGGTCTGTCTGGGTATTTGTGTGCATGAGAGGTGCTGTTATTTAGACAGTAGGTGGCACGCGCACACATGAACGCTACCAAAGATATATCGGAAAGAGCTAAACAGTCCAAAAGCGGCTGGGTAGCTCGGTTGGTAAGGTGGGAAGCTACCACGCAGGAAACCAGGGTTCGATTCCCGGAGGGGAATGAGCAATGGTACTGGGGGCAATTACCATATCAATGGCGAGCAATTAACATCACCCAGTGAGGGTCCTTAGGCAAGACCCTTAACGCTACCGCCTCCCCGCTTCACTGAGTGCGGTTTCGGCTGCAGCTCACCGCTCCCCAAGGGGATGGGTCAAATGCGGAGAAAGAATTTCCCCTCGTGGGATAAATACAGTGTACAAAAAAAAAAAAAATGCGGCTCTTTCCTCCCTGTGCTGCGGCTCTCTGTGTTTTTGTAACATAACTATCGTGTTCTAAGATTGTCGTGGTGCCTTTAAGCAGGAGAAAGAGAGAAGCGTGAGCCCGCGGAGGGGGCGTGTCTGCAGCTGTGAACGCCGACCAGAGTCTATTATGGGATTGAAAGATTTTCTGGAAAGACAGTCAGTGGCGATCTCGTAGGGGTCACATGAGCGCCCAAAATAAAAAAGGTCTTTTTTTCACCTTAGCGTAAAACCACCCATTTCCGTGTAAAACTAATTAAATTTGCATCAGGACGCCCCTTATATCCTGTCACCTTGCTGCTACGGTGACCATATGCCGCACTGTCTTTGTAGATCACACTAGAAGGGGGGTTTGCACGCGGGGGAAAACGACGAACAGGTAGAGAGGCGGGGGCGAGGCTTAGACTCACCGCTTATAATTAAAAAAAAAAACTAACAGCTGCTTCCTGATAAAAAATAGTTGCCATCCATAAAATTAATATAATTTATTGGGTTTACTGGATTTACAGAAAAAATAAATAGAAAGGAGTCTGCATCAAAGTGAATTTGTTTCCATCATCTCACTTATCTTAACTCTGGTGTTTGACAGACAGAAAAGTCTGTTCAAGGTTGTGGAAAATGGACAAAAGATCAAAGGAAACATCACACTCAAAAAGAATACAAATTATAAATCAATATCCTGACAGCATTTTGAATCAATACAAGTATTGCCACATGCACTATTGCGATATAACGGCAAAAAGAAATTCTAACACCTAGTGTTGCGGCTCCCTGTGCTTTCATCTCAGTGGGAAACTGATCCAAATGGCTCTTTGAGAGGTTCAGGTTGCCAACCCCTGGTCTAGCACATCCACATGCATTCCAGGTTTGTATTGGAACATTATCATGTATAAAGTAAAATGTTTTGTTAAAAGAACAATGTTGCTGCATAATGAGGAAATAAAACACTTTATGTTCTTAATTTATTTTTCATTTTTTTATTTATTCTTCGTCTTCAAAAAGTATCTGTAAGAGTTCCGCTAAAATACCGGACTGATAAGCTGTATCAATAAGAGTAGTGGTACCGGTAAATCCTTAACGTGTTGAATATCACTGTGACAAAGTCAACTGATTTATTTGAAGTAATAATTTGTTTGAACAACAATTAAATGGTGTGGTTACAGCAAAAGGTTGTCTGTACTTGAAATTTTCCTCCAAGGTTCAACGGACAGAATTGTGGCTTCCCAACATCTGCAGAGGCCGTGAGACGGTTCAGCAGCCAGATGCCATCTGCAACTACTCTGGATATACTGATGAGGATCTGGAAGCTCGCCTTTGTCAGAGACAAAGTGGATTACCAACTCCTCTCAACTGGGAAGCTGCCATTGAGAACTACTTGAAACTAAAGAACATGGCTAATCTGTAACATAAGGTACGTATAACAATATATAAAACAATATTTTGAATCTTTTAAAATGGTTGATGGTTTATGGTTAAATGCATCCAAATCCATGGGAGTTCCCGATCCCAAAAGTCACATCTTTAAATGTGTTGTGTTGTAGTTGTCCAGGAGAGGGAGCTTTAAAATGTTGGCACATGTGTTTGCCATGGGAAACTTTGAACTTTCAAGAAATTGAAGTTTTGGCAGAGACTCCAGGCCAGCAGGAGGGATGCCTGACACTCCTGTAGCAAACATAAAGATGTCTTCCAGCATTACAGCACAGTCACTTTCTAAAAGTAAAAAGAATTCATGACATCATGACTTCCAGCTTCACTGAGGTCTGGTTTGAACAGATATGGAATATCTAAGCAGAGAGCAGAGAAATGGCAGAGAAGAGGGGCCATGACCGCAGGGTGCTGCTGCAGTGCTGTTACAAGTCCAAGCAATTAAGACCATCTTTGAATCTGGAATACAAAAACAGGTCACATGAAAAGGTTATATGATTATCTGATAAGGTAATGTGTAACAAATAATTAAAATATCTGCATTAAGGTTTCATACTATATCTTATACCAAAGTTCGAATCCCAAATGAACTCATTTGCCTTTCACAGCTATAAACACACATAAAACTGAATAGAATTACTTCACAAATGGATAGAAATTAGCACTTTTGTCAAACGTTTTGATGGAAGTTCCCTTACAAATAGGGAAGTAAAAAAAAACAAGCTACCTTTCAAATGCACTGTGGTTCCATTCAGTTATGTACCACCTGAGGTATTCCCTCACAACTTTAGCTCTGTGCTTTTCCTGTAATGATGCTACGCTTTTAAAGCAACCTGCCATCTGCAGCATTGTGCTGTGCCGTAGCATTAAGTTTTGCAGGTTTTCCAGCGAGGATGCATTCAGTATCTGAAAAATGACAATTATCATTTCAAATGTTAAAAAAGTTATGTAAGGGTTGTTGTTCGACGAAGTGTGCATTATCAGAAATTAACGCACTTTGCGGAAGCAACCGTCCAATGCAACCGTCAAGCTTCCACGGCGTGCGTTCATTTTTGATAATGCACACTTTGTCTGCCATTAACCCTTAACCTTTAAGAGCTACCTATGATCTGCCTTTACCAACAGCAGTGACCCTTGTACTTCTTGCAGCACTGTCCCTATAACTCCATCGTTGATGTCTTCTACAGATGAGTTGAAGCTGGACTACCCTGAGATGTAGCTGACCAGATCCTTTGAGAGGAAATTTGGTCCAGGTCCACCATGCACGATAGACACAGCAACCATCTGCCCTGCCAACCTGTACTGATTGTCTCTTGAAGCTGCTCATAGAAATTCAGAATTGTTAATTAATCTGCAATAAATACATACATATTGCATTATTGTTTGACAAAGTAGTTTTTTATTTTTTAAACCTTGGATTATCTGAACAGTACCTGTTGAATTGTAGACAATATATCTGCTTTCTGGAGGTCCATCAAATATGAGTCTCTGGTTTAGCCTTTTCATGAGTAGGGAGAGAAATTCTCTTTTTTGGCCGCCCGTATCAATACTTTCTTTCAACCTCCCTTCATTGTCAGATAACTTTACATAAAGATCCTTCTTTTCCGAAAATGTTCCAAGCTTAAACCCTCTGACATCTCCATCCCAAATGTCCGAACGTCAGATGTTAAATCTGCTGATGGCATGGTGATCAATCTGGGATGCCAGATTTGCAATTATGTTGGCTGCTGATGGTTGTTCCATTCTATAAGACAAAGACAATTTATGTAATGCTGCAAGCAACAAAACAAGTTAAAAACTAAAAGAAGCTGCATTTCCTGAAGAAAAGTTGAATGCTATATTACTGAATTAAAATGAAACATCAAGGGTATAATTGGCACACAAAAAAAAGTTTAATGAAGAAAATATTAAAGTTGACCATAAATAAAGTGGAAACAGAACACTAACAAAAAATATTTTTGTAAAGAACGCGAGCGCCGGGTATCAAACCAGCAAGTTTCTGCACCAAGGATTCTCCATGTATTTCAATGGAGGCAAAAATCCTGGAAATCCTGGAATATCTTGAAAAGTTCAAGCATTCAACCAATAATAATAAAAAGGAAACAGAATAGCTTTCTTACTCTGTATCTTTTGGAATGTTAAGACTTGCTGCATCACTGCCTGACTCCTTCTCATCCTCTATTACAACTGGTGCATAGAGTTCTGTGTATGTGCTGAAAATGAACAGAAATTACCATATCTTTACAATGAAGTGTTAAAATCAAATAATCTGATATTGTATGAACAAAGCAACTGTAGCATGTCTGCCATTGCATATCTCGATGTTCCAGGAACTTCTGTGTCAAAAGCCACGTATATAAAAAACTGGACTGTGAGTGGAAGCGTGTATGCATATACTTTCACATGTACACAATAAAACATACAGACAAATAGGAAGAAAGAAAATGGTAGCCGTTACACTTGGTAATGTGTCCGTTGCAATTGACTTTGCTGTAACTCCACTGATAGGTATCACCTCCGACTTACTCGAGTCAGAAGTGACATGTGCCTCTGCTGTAAAAACATGTCAGGGCATTCACATTACTTTAAGACAGCTTTACTTGGTTTTGAATATCTCAAAACTACTTACTTTGAGCGACAAAGTCTTCAACTGTACAAAGATAAAGTGTAATCCTTTGATATGCCTTCCCAACTGCCTGCTTATACAGTTGTAGCGAGAAGGATGTTTGGGTCCCAGCTATATTTTTTACCTCTGTACCATCCGGGTACAGCAGAGTGTAAGGACCACAATGTAAATTTTGGTTAAAGTTTCTCATTTTTTGTTCTGCAGCTTTCTGGAGTTGTTTAGCTCTTGGATCCTGGCTCTACTACCAGGGGCAGACATGATCCTCAGACAGGTTTCAGAATGCTGTCCTTCCTTGTGATTAATCCAATTGATATCTACAGGGGAAAAAATTGTAATTGACATAAATACATGTATAATTAAAAGCTAGCCTACATTGGAAGAGAGACATACCTTAACACATTTTTGTTTAAAGTTTATTTTCTTTTTGAAACAAGTTTGCCTTTCCATGTCCTTGATGGATGGGAAATTCTGGAATGTAGCTTAGAGCATCTGTCCCACTGCTTCCAGCTATAAGGAGAGTTCAGATAGATACATGCTCACATATCTAAAAATAAATAGTAAATAAACTTTGAAAGGAAAGCCTAAGGCTACAAAATGTGGACCAATGTTTAGAGCATTACACTGTCAGAAAAAAGGGTACGGTTGGGGTACGTTTGTGAACACTTAGGGTACAAATGGTGAATTTGTACCCTAAGTGGGTCATAGTTGCACCTTAGGGTACTCATATGTACCATTTAAGGATAAAAAAGGTACAAATATGTTTCCAACTGTCAGAGGGACCATTTTTGGACCATTTATTCTACCAACAAAGGTACAACCACTTGTGTGACAGAAGTAGTAATTCAAAGTGTATGAAACGTCGCCCAAAATCATTTAATGCGTTGTTGGTTATTTGGAAAAGATGCACAAAATAACCAAATATATTTAAGAGACCACACATCTTTTATAACTAGTTCTGAACAGTACACAAGCACATTATATTTTATTGATTGTGCAGAGAATCAAGATAATAACTTTTAAACATGTATTAGTGTGAGCCTGTTTTTTTTTACTTATATAAGAGCTGTTTTAAGTTTTGCTTTTAATTTAGAGCAAAAGCACAATGTAGACAAAATGATTTGATGTTTTTAACCTTATATGGTGTACTTCAACTTGGCCTAAGTTCAATTTAAATTTGAAGTCTTTGAGCTGTTAATTTAAGTTAAAAAAAGTAAATGTCTCTGTTAGTACGTTACATTAAATGTACATATTAGTACCTTTTAGCTTTTGTACCTACACAGGCAAAATGAGAGAGTACTTTTTTCGGAGTTACCATCAATTTGTTCTAATTGAGTAATTTTTACTCGTTTTAGACTAAAATCATTTCGATTTGCTGTTTAAGTAGGTGTAAAAATGTAAAGGAAATATGTTGGAGTAAACCAGTAAGACCACGCCCACTCAACTTTCTTAAGTTTCGTTTATTCCGCCATTTTGTTATCCCGCAGTGGACGGAGGAAGACAGAGGCTGTGATCGAGGTAAGTCTGCTAATTGCTCAAAAATAAGTTGGAAGCCTGTTTGAAGCGGGTTCGGTTATTTTATCTGTAAGGAATAACTCGGGTGTGGTGTAATGCTGCTATTCCGCCGTGTATGTGCCTGTAAGGAGATCGCAAACTACGAGCGGGAGTTTGCTAACGGTTAGCCTCAGCCGTTTCAAGTTCAGCTAAATGTAGCCATTGAATAAGTTAAGCTGTTTTTTTATTGGTGTTGTACTGCGTCCTGTTAAATATATTTAAATATATACATTTTTTTCAGATAATTCTGTCGCCGTTTTACCGATGTACGTTGGCGTTGATGCACCGGGTGTTGCCTACCCCCCCCCCCCTTTTTCTTTTTCTCTTTTTTTCTTTTTTAGTAAGTAAGCCAGCTACGTTTGAAACGACCAGCTCCATAATTCCTACTAATATATCGATTTTATTTATCAGGTCCGTCGAATTCAATGCGTTAATCTGTTAATGTATATATGAGTCCAATAACGTTTTCTTTATTATTTTATTTTAGTTACACCGAGCGCTGTAAGTAATGTATGGCGGTCCTTCCCATATTGTCAGCCGGCCTTAGCTGCTGTGCGCGGGCAGCCACCTCATTGTTGGTCAAGCGAAGTGCACACTGTGCATCATTGATTTTGATCATTCTCTTGCAGAGATTATCTTATTGAAATTGAGGTCCGTGATTTCAGATACTCGTCACGATTTCCCAAGAACTCATCTATAAACCAGAAAGAATTTTTTTTTAAAGAAACTTCCAAGAAGAAATTAATCTGCAGGCCGTTAGAAGCCAGTGCATTGATTGCAGTTAGTGTTTTTGTTAGTTCTGCAAATTTAGCAACATTGCTGTGGCAGCTAGTAACTGTATATTTGCCATCACTATTTTAAAATCTATTAATCTATTTGGAAAAGGGCTTAGATCTGAATAAATGCTGTGTTGGTACCTTTTGGTGTTATGTTTTTTTCTTTTTTGTAATATATTTTTTTTTTTTCCCACCAGGAAAGATGCAAGCTGTGCGTGAACACGTCCAGAAAAATGTTTTGAAGGTCAGCTGATCTACAAATCCTTTTGGGAATTCAGTGAGTGGAAACATCACAATTTCCAGCATTTTTCTTTACAGGAATGAGTCAACTTTGTGGATGAACTGTCAGCTGTGATGCAACCAGATTTTTTTTATTGCTTTTTTAATTTAAAGTTAATTTCTGTGCTGTATTCTAAACATAATCTTGCTGTGTTCACAGCTGCCAAAAAGTTCAACATCCCAACCTTGGACTTGAAAGTGTTTGAATCAAAGACAGAAGTTGATGAGGTTTTTGATCTCCTGTTGAAAAACCCAAACCTTGGTGTTTTGGACATTTGTCTGGCCGAAGATAAAAATCCAGAAGGTGAGGTTTTTCTTTTAAATTGTAATTTATCTATTTTGTTTTGAATGGTTTTGGGTAAATTCCCATTTGATGCCTGAATTTACTTCCAAGGGAAACAATCTGTTTTTGCTTTCAAGTACATGCCAAATTAAGAATATTTTTGAGCTGAAGAGTTTTGATTATATATTTGCATCAATAGGAGTCTCAGGGTTAATGATTTATTTGACAGGATAGTGTGGGGAACAAAACCAGGCAAATAAGTATGAGTTTTATATCCTATTGCTGTGTTAGACAAGATAATAAATCTGCTAAACTGTTAAGTCAGTCATTATTTAAAAACCTTTGTTTTTACTTTTTGTTTTTGCTATCATACTAATTTAAATATTACAGTAACTGAAAGCCTTAATACTTTGACAGATCAGCTGAGTTGTCCTGCAAAGAGCTGCAATACCAGTTCAAGTGGAGATACTGAAGTGGACTCAGATGACACCATAATATTACAACACAGTCCTACAACAAGACGAAGAGTTGAAGACACCTCTCTTGCCAAAGTAAGTAAATGATCTTTTCACCAAGTCATTTCAAGCATTCAAAGTCTGTCTTTCCAATTCAGTTTAGTTGTCAAACAGTGCAGTAAGGCAGATCATCCAAACTAGTTTAACGTTTTCTAAGGAAACAGCAGATTGCACAGAGTGAGTAAGTCACAACACATTGAATACATTCTGGAATACTGTCCTCATCATACAAACATATAATTCTTCTGTATTTCCTTCAACAAAGCTCTGCGTATTAACAAAATATTGACTATACCAAGACAGACATTTAAAGTACCACTTCAAGCTACTTTAATTTATTGTAAAAGCATTCCCTTTGGTCTTGAATTGGTGATTATGCAGTTCGTGAGAAAGAAAATGTTTTCTGGGACATGGTTTCTGCAGTTCAGTTGGAATTCACCTTCAAGTTCTTGACAGGACTGTTATTGCAGAGTTAACCGGCCTTAATTTCCCATCATGCCATTGTTTACGCTCCCGTTACCTTACAGTCCCTCACAACCCCCAAGCAACAGAATTGGCGAGCAATATTGGAGCTATCCAGCCTTGTAGATGTGAGCCAGATGCCAACTCAGACAAGGAGAATGAAGACAAGCGGAGCGGGGAGCTTGTGACCTGCCAAATGTAGCTTGTACGTAACAACTACAAGCTTTCTCAAATGACATCTTTTCATCTGCTCCTGATTTATCCCAATTCGAGAAAATCAATACTCAGAAACGCAGTTTTATTCTTAAATCTTATAACAGTATGTCATCATAAAAATGCTACATTTTTAAAAACATAACTGTCATTGGAGTGGGTCCCCCATTAAAATAAAAATTGAAGTTTGGGTGTTTTTAACATGTCGCAGTATTCTCATGATGGGCATGTTTAAAAGAACACATTTAAAACTGCACATCTGAGTATTCACTCAAATTGGGATGAATCAGGAACAGACAAAATAAATGCAGTTTGAGGAAGCTCTCTATTGTGACACACCACATGAAATGAGGTGAGTCGGAGTCCCTCTGCTCTATTCTGATGTGTCAACTTGCAGACAAACGGATCCATTAACATCTTCATCATACTTGTCTGAGTTTGATCTAAACTATGGCCAGAAAGCCTCAATTTTGCCCACCATTTTTGTTGCACCACTAATGTAAGTCTGTGGTTGGAAGGACTGTAAGCTAGCGGGAGAGGGCGTAAACAAAGAGATGATCGGACATCAGCAGAGGGTAACTACTGTGTCAATAGCCCCGTCTACAACTCAGAAGTTAATTTCTGATCAACTCCAAACCACTCCGCACAAACTGTCTTTAAACATCATCTTAAAGTGCTTTAACCCCAGTAATCAGTATTTGCAGTTGTATTTTTTTATTATTATTAATATGTTCTTTTAAATTTGATCCAATAGGCGGTTGCAGTCATTGGTGAGGACGCATCATCCATAGAAGGTCATGTGAATGTCCTGCATATCCAGTACAGCAAGGTGTGACCAGACACCATGGTGGTCAAAGACCAAATGCAGCGAACCTTTGCATGGCAAAGAAGGGAGATAAGAGATGGAATGACTGGAGGATATACTACAGAAGTACCCTTTCTTAAAGACGACCTCAGGGGTCAGTGACATTTTAAATCCATTTTCAGCTTAAAATAAATTTTGAATGTCAATATAAACTGAGACATATGCTAAAATGATCATTAACAGCTTTAACTCTATTGTAAAAACATTGTAATTTTCTAAACCTATATATAAATATATAGTCATTCAAGCCAAGTAATATTTAAACGAGATAACTAAAGGGAAATGGCAAATGAAAGAGGCAACAAAGAATATTAGAATGTTTTATGTCTTTTGTTTGTTTTAGTTAAAGTGAATGATTAATTTTCTAATTTTGTCAATTTTCAGTTGTTTGATGAAGTTGACCGAATGCATCCATCACCTGTCAGTTTAAGCCAGCGCTTCAAGGACCGCTTTACCAGTATTGTGCCAAAGGTGCTTGAGTTTGTTCAAAGAAAAGCTCCATTGCCCAAAGTCTACAAAGAAGCAAGAGAAGAGATGGTTGCAGAGGATCTACTAGGTATTGACATAAAACGCAATCCTTGGTAATCTTTAGTGTGTTTTATAGTTCTTATTTAATTTCGTATCAATATTATCTTAGTATTTTTGTTACTTTTTCTCCTATTTTTATTTTATTAACAGAACCGCTGAATGACGAAAAAGCACCACTTCCATTCCAGTCAAAATGTTAAGTTAAATTGACTAATATGCATTTAAACTTGGTTATCAAGTTTACTTTTTTATTATCTATTTTTAGAAAATGTAGAATACAGTAGAAAGATGTACTTAAAATGAGTTCTAGTGCTGCTTTTGTTAATGTCACAAGTTTTATTTCATGGTTTAAAAATGGTTAATAAAGTGCTATGTGCTGTTTACAATGTGAACTGAAGGAAAAATATAGATTTTTCATTATTGTAAAATTGCTTACTGTAAATATATGCATCCTGTTGTGACACTCTGGAGCTTAAAACATTCATACTGTGAAATGTCAGAATTGTAATTGTTTTGAATGTTTAATAAATGCGATAAACAGTATACTGGTCTTTTAATGTGCTGTATCTGGTACAAATTTGCCATCAAAGGGTACAAAAGGCTTGTCACTGGGGCAGTACCCTTAAAAGAACAAATTTGCACCTTCTTTTAAGGTACAATATGGTACCATAGCACTATAAGGTACAATTTAGTCCACAGAGGTACATATTTGCCTTTGAAAGGTACATACTGAAAGGGTACAGATATGTACCAATATAAAAGGGTACTACGGTTGTACCCTTGAGGGTACTGCCCCAGTGACAAGCCATTGTACCTCTAAAGGTACAAATTTTGCACATTTTTTCTGACAGTGTACCTTCACTTGTTCCGGCTTGTTGAGTTGTATCAACGTTGTATAGGAAGCTGATATTTTTCCCACACTAACTACAGAATGTCCTTCCTTGGGACACCACGGCAGATGCGCAAAATGGGCAGTACATAGTCACCTATAATAAGACAGTAAATTATCAGACAGGCAAACACACAAATTCACTGAACACGACTGACACAGTAGTGAGTTTTGTGATTCAATTCAATTATACTTTATTTATCCCACAAGGGATAATGTAGGTTGTTGTTTATTTCAATTCAATTATATAAATATTACTTGTAGTGTATTGAAGTTAGTTATATATATCTGCATTACCCAGCATGCATGATTACCCAGCATGCATGATTACCCAGCATGCTAGGCGAGTAGTCACGTGTTAGTGCTCTGCGCAGAGCTTGGAAGCTGATGAGAGATTGGCATGCACGGGTGTAGTACTTGGAAAGAGACTGTTCAACAAAAAAAGTCTGAATAACACAGCTACAGCGCCTCTCTTTGCTCACCTACAGATTGCAAGTCAACACACTTGTCAACTACAACTCTCGACTGTAAGAGGCTAAGCTGTCCTCACCTAGCGAGTAAGCCCTGGCTGCAGCCTGCAGAATTGCTCTACATCGTGGAATGCTGGAACGCTGTGGAATGTTAACACGCTGTGGAATGTTAACCCCGCCCACGTTGAGCCCGTGCATTTGATTCCCCTACGTCAGTGCAGTTGTGATTGCTGGAAAGGAGAAGAATCAGTGGAGCACATTTTGTGTCATTGTGAATTGTATGGGGAAGAAAGAGGACAGCTGGAGAATAGAGTACGGTTGCCAGAGGGTGAACGGCTATGTTTGAAGAAGTTCTTCAATTATAGTTTTTTTGAGCAGAACAGATTATTAAGGAGAATACAGTTTTCTTTTGTCTTTTTGTTGTTGTTAGGTAGTCCCCACTTCGACCCCTACTCCAACACAGCAAGTGGCGGTAATGCACCTCGTCGTTGTTGTCTCCCGCCATTTTAACTACAAGAAGAAGAAAAGTCAGTGCAGTTCTTCTTTGTTTCCACGCGCAGAGATATTTTCAAAATGGAGGAGCGCATCAACAAAAAAACGATAAGTTAATGAAAAGAAAACTCATTGTGATTATTGCTCGCTTTTCCACTACAATTATTTCGTTACACTGTAGATGAGTTTAAATAAATTCTCAATAAATAAATAAAATAAATAAATGACTCAAGTTCCCACCTTTTCCTGAGTTCGCTTCAACTAGAGTTCTTGTGTAAATATATAAAAAAGCTGTACTTTTATTTTCTTATGTTACACTGTGCTTTTATCCAGACACATTACACACCTCCTCTCCCCTGGACCCTGGAGGACACTTGGCAGAAATGATGTTCCAGTTTGATTTGTCATTGCATCAGCTAAAATTTTCTATTTGCTTATTATCCTTTAATCAAAACTTTTGTTCCCACACCCCCAGGGTCTGGCACAGCAAGGGTGCTCAAACAACTGTGGCGTGTTTGTCATAATGGAAAGACCAGGGCCGTTCAAAAACAAACAAATGATTAGAAATTACCATTAAATGTTCCCCTCAATAAAGATCAATTCAACATATACCTAACTTTATTACAATGTCAATAATGAAGGTGCACATCTTGCCCTTACCAGTGCTTCCTCTCCTTGAGAAGGACTCACCCTGTGTCCGAATTACCACCCTAACCCCTATACAGTGCACTACATAGTGCGGTCGCCATTTTGTAGGGGTGTCCGAATCTACAGTTAAAAAATCGTCTGCACTAGAAATTTCCCAGAAGTCTCTACGAAAAACCAGTGTGGATTGATGCTCACTTGATTGGCGAATATTGTCCAGAATGCACTGCGTTATATTCCTCAATCGACATTATTTTGAAGCTCATCAATTTCAGTAATGCTAAAGCTACCGCTAACTAGCGTCGAAGGCTAAAAACAGACGTAGGAGGTAGTAGATCCAAAAAGGAGGAGTTCTAATCGCAGATATTTGTTTATTAATGCGTTTTTCAAAATGTTTTTACATATGAAGGGACAGACGAGGATGTGGAGAGATTAATCCGCCTGTGGATGGAGAAGGAGAGCCTGTTTTCAGGCAAAAGATTCGCCTCAGCTGCCGGATGGGAGTAAGATACAGCTCAGATTTGTATTCATTTATCATTTAAGCGTTAATTGTTGTCATTTGGGGTATAAGTTTTTGTTGTTACCTTGTATTTAGAGCAGTGATACGGGAATTGGGGCTGACAGAATTTATTAGTCCAGCCAGAGCCGCAAAAAATGGGAGAACCTAAAGAAAACGTACAAGGTTTTTGAAGAAATAAAGGCCTAGAAATGTCTGTGTAAATTTGATTAAGATATTTTTTCACAAGTGTCCTTTTAGTATTTAAAGGAACTTTTAAGGCCTCCCACTGGCAGTGGCACTGAGGCAAGGGAAGCTTCAGCGGCATCGTGGAAGTGGTTCTCCTTGATGCATGAGGCAATAGGCAGCAGAGCATCTGTTAGGCCTCATTGCCTCATTCTGGGAGAACCCTTCCACATCCTCTGGAGCATCCTCTGCCTCAGTGCAACAACAGCAGGAGCAGGCAGGGGAAGATGATGATGAGGAGGAGGAGGAGTGGCCGCCGCCGCCTGCTAAGAGGCCACGGTGGGGCAGCCTTATCAGTATTTTACAAAAGGCAGAGAGGAGGAAAGAGCCATAAGAGAGGAAGAGAGACAAGAAAGACTTCCTAATTCTGGAAAAGATCGTTGAAAAAATGTAATGTTGTTTTTATTGTTCCAGTTTGTTTAATAAATTTATGAATAGAAATGAATGATTAACAAGTATTATTTAAACCTGAGCCATTTTTAACAATCTCATAAACATCAAAGGTAACTATTTACAATTTCATCTTATATTTAACACTTATTTTTTATACATCTGAACAATAATCATGGTCTTCTAGAGCCATTTGTGGCACAGTTGGAGCTGACAGGAAATGAGAGATTTGTCCTCGCAGACTGATGCCACTCTTGCTCGTCCTGCTGGTTCCTGGCGTTGTCCTGCTGTGGCTCAACATCTGTGGCTCCAACCAGTCCCCTTCACTGATGCACGTATTGTGCAGGATGGCGCTGCAGGCAATGATTTTCACCGCAAAGGTTGGTTTTACTTCCAATGTACCCATCAGCATAGAGGCCCAGGACGGACACCTTTATGTTGGGAAGGCAGTAGAGACGTGGAAGTTTTGTTTGTACTTCCAACGCACCCAGAAATACGGCTCTCATTCCAAAGGCGCTCTCCACCACAGAGCGTGCCCTGGCGCGGTTGTATCGGGCCTCAACTGCATTTCTCAGGGGTTCCCTGTAGGGTGTCAGCAGCGTGATGGGTTGCGCAATGCAGGGATACCCACCATCACCTAAAAGGATGTATCCTTCAGGTGGGGATGTTTTATTGACGTAAATTGGGCTTTTACGTAGAACCCTTGAATCATGGACTGATCTAGGATATCCAACAATAATGTCTGAAAATTTGGCATTTGAGTCACAAACAGCCAGAATTTAAATTGAATAAAAAAGCTTCCTGTTAAAATAAGAAGCTGGATCTTCTTTTCGGGCCTTGATTCTTATGTGGCAGCCATCAATGCTCCCCACGACCTTTTGCAAGGCAGCAGACCCAGCAAGCTGATAAACCCGAGAGGCGACTAATGGCAGTTTATCACTACTGGGAAGCCGGATGACCCTGCACATTAGCTGGAGGATGCGGTCTGCCGTCCTGTGGACAATATCGCTCACAGTGGACCGTGGCATGTCAAAGGCCCTGGCTATCACACGGTAAGATGTGCCACACGCCAGCCAGAAAAGAAACACCAGGGGCCTCATTTATAAAACTTTGCGTAGGATTTGCGTCAGAAATGGCATACGGATGAAACATAGGACGTGCATACGCATATAAATATTCGGATTTATAAAAAGGTGCGCACGGACATCCTACGGATTTTTCCCTTAATAAATCACAATCAATTCTAAATGTAGCGCAGCTTTTGCGGCTTCATGACACGCCCATAGTTGCCCATAAATAGTCAGTAAAACGCCCACAAATGAATATTCATTGATTGCAAAATCATGGCAAACACAGAGAGGAAATCAAAAAAACGTAACTTCACTCAATGTGAAGTAGAAGTTATCGTTGGTGAGGTGAAAAAGAGGAGAAAAATGTTGTTTGGAGGGCACAGTGTGGGCATTACTAATGCCAAAAAGGCACGTGAGTATCAAACCGTAGCAGACGCTGTAAATGCTGTAGCCTCACAACCTCGGACCGTGGCTGAAATAAAAAAGAAATGGTCGGACATCAAAGTCGAGGCACCAAAAACACCGGAGCTGACCCCACTTGATGAGAGATTGGCACGGAGTGGTTCCTCCGAGTTCTCCTCTGTAACGCCGGGCCCAAAAGCCTGCAGAAGTCCAACAGGACGGCTCGAGGAAGTCGTAACCGGCTCATGAGCCACTCGTCCTCGTTTGCCAGCCAGTCTTCCTGCTGTCTAAAGATGCGTTCACTCCAGACTCTTCCATTTGCCACATCTCCTCAGAGCGCAAGATCAGCCATTGTGGTCATTACGCATTGTGATGGGGCATTTTATGGGCCATGTTTTACTATGGAAACAACTTTCCCCAGTGGACAATTAATACATCTATTTATATTTCATATTCCCATCAAATTTGCTTTTTATAAATCTCAATTATTGCGTAGAGTGGCGTATGCCTTCTTTTGTGCGTACGCAACGTTTATAAATGAGGCCCCTGGACCTCAGTCTCCTGTGCTCACCCCTGATTGTGAGGAACCCGAAGCTGCTCCACCAGATGCTTGATGGTCCTGCGGGTCAACCGAAAATCCGGTCTTGTGTCAGACTGACCGTCAGCGTAGAGGGCCAGGACAGAAACCTTTATGTTGGGAAAGCAGTAGATACACGGAAGACCCTGTAAAATAGAACATTATCTCATTTTGGAAATTAAATCTCAGTTTTGGTGTATGTAAGTTTTGAGGAACAATAAATCAGTGTCTGCTGTTTTTGTTTTTTCTGTTTTTTTGTCTATATTTGTATATTTATAATGCTATATGACTGTAGCATTACATTCATTCATCTTCTATTCCGTTTAATTACTTTTGGGGTCACTGGGCTGCTGGAGCCTATCCCTGCCACTTGCTGGTGAAGGCAGGGGACATCCTGGACAGCTCGCCAGTCTGTCGCAGGACCACAATCACACAATCACCTATGGACACTTCAGAGTGACAAATTTACCTATTGAGAGGGTTTTTGTACGGTGGGAGTTTGCGAAAGACTGAGCTGAAATACACAACAGTTATTACACAATATCTGTGGAAGCTAGGTGTGATAAATTATATATTTTATATTGTGATATAATTTTACATATAACAATAAACCATTGATCAATACATGACGGGTACAGTTAAACTTTATTTCCAAGAGGCTGTAGAATATAAGACAATTGTCCTGCAAATGGATTTGAAGGAAAGCACTGAGGATCAGGAGAGATCCCTTTTCTCCATTTACAAAGTCCTAAAGGTTGAGTGGGCAAGCCCTGTCTGCTGCAAACTGGAAGGTAATGTCACACAAAGGAAAAATAATAAGTAGATGGCGATATGTTTACTTTTTTGTTGATTTAATCTTCATTTCTCCAGGGGATGCTGCTGTTGGGAAGGGGTTACCCTGATTAGCTTAAATACTCACTCTAATGAACATTGTGTTTTTGGTGTTTGTAAGATGTTTTTCTCATGATGGAGGACGCATATAAACACATTAAAAATTAAAACTGCAATTTAAAACAAAAATCAAAGCTTGATAAAAGACAAAAAAAATAGTAGTTTGAAAAAGCTAGAAAACTTTCTGTGACACAGAAACTGCGATGGACGGGCCAAAGTCTCCCTTCTCTGCTCCATTCGGATATGTCCACTTGCAGATAAACAGATAAATCTTTTGTTTCCCTTGTCACAGGATAACCTAACCAGTGTTTATGTTCTTCTGCGGTGGATGATGGAATGTCAAAAGAGAGAGAACCAGATCTGCAGTATTACGATACACAAAACAGGATTTAAGTAAAATGCTGCTCTATTTTCCTTCGAATCTACCAGTTTTAATATTCTGATGGTGGTTCTGATGATGGAGCTAGGTGATGAAAGAGAAACTGACAAATCATAGTAGCCAAGGCCCACGCATACATTTATTGTCATAGGGTGAAGTGACAGAAATGCACCCCCCTGTACAAAAAGTCCCAAAATTTTTTATATTATTCTTATTCTTTTTATCTCTCTTATGTTTACAATGCGGTCATTTACTATGGTAACGAACAAATTTCCCATGAGTGTGATCAATAAAGTAATTCTGATTCTGAATATTTAAAGAAGTATGGATTGAAAATGCCCAAAACATGACTTTTAGCAACTTGGTGCTTGTTTGTTTTAAATAATCTATCTGTGTTATAAAACAAATGTGCTTGCTTTTAGCAGGGTAGAGCAGTTATTCAACCAGTGCTGGTCTTTTACTTGGTGGTTAGAGGGTTTTTATTACCTACATTACTTGTGAAAAATGAACAGATATTTACAGAATCAGTAACTTATACATCATAAAACTAATGACTATCAGCAGTTTTTCATTTTGTACATGATTTAAGAACTTCTAAGATGTTTTAAACCTTTGAATTGCAGACTTTAGGTCAACAAGAGAGGCACATGAAGCGGCTCCAGAACTTAAGAAGAATCACAGAAAGTGTGAGAAACATTACAACAAAGCCCAGATGAAGCTGCGAGACAGAGAAAGGGGAACGACTTTGTGTCTTCAGAGTTGCACTAAATCAGTAAGTTTCCCCTACCAATTTTACAGACTTACATAGAGCCTATATTTTTGGTTATTTATTCTGTTTATCAGTAAATTTTCTTGTTATCAGCAAAAACTGTTATACTTAAGCTTTATGACAATATCAAAGGATCTTTATATTTTTAAACTGATAAAGATGACAAGTCACTTTAGGGGACAGTTGAGTCATACCTTTAGCATTTTTTTTTTTTAAATAAATGTAGACGTATAGTTTAATAGTGCCAAAGGAGGTCAGTTGCTTGGATAATTCACTGTTATCAGGACACGTTTTTAACAAAACCTTTTTTGTTTGTTTTTAGGAAGAACAGCACAGCTCTAGTGATGGCACAGTTATCCTTGACCAAATACCTACAGAACTAAATCAAGACTTCGCAGTGCCAGAATTAAAGAGAAGCAATAGCGTAATTGTATGTTCTTTCTTCAATTTTTTCGGGAAAGTTTATGCAGTGTGTATATCTCCAGGAAATTGGAAATAAGACTGAGCCAATTACAATGTCATGCAGCTTTTGTCTTTCACTTGATTAGTTTTACCTTAATAATGAATTGGATTTATCTGCACTTTTCCAGACGCTCAAAGCACTTACATTGTGTCCATTATATATATGTATATATGTGTATGTATATATATATATGTGCAGGAATGCACGCAGGAAACCAGTGTTCGATTCCCAGGGGCAGAATGAACAATATAATGGCAATGGTAAATGTGGGCAATTACCATAACAATGGCAATTAACATCACTCAGTGAGGGTCCTTGGGCAAGACCCCCTTACGCTACTGCCTACCTCACAACATGAGAGACGATGAACCACATGTCATGCTGGCTGAGACGCGCGGCCAAACAAGGTCTAAATAATCAGCAAGACTAGCTATGGATACCGACTCAGAAATGGGGCCAACATCAGTCACCTCCTCCACATGGATGACATCAAGCTATATGTTAAGAGCGAGCGTGACATTGACTCCCTGATCCACACCACCAGGATCTACAGTACTGACACTGGGATGTCATTCGGGCTCGAGAAATGCAGCCAGATGGTGACAAAGAGAGGCAAGGTAGTCCACACAGGGAGGGTCTCACTCCCAGAAGGAACAATAGCAGACATTGAGGACAGTTACAAGTACCTTGGAATTCCCCAGGCAAATGGCAACCTGGTGCAGGCAACAAAGAAAGCTGCAACAGCTAAATACCTCCAACGAGTAAGGCAAGTCCTGAGAAGCCAGCTCAATGGCAAAAATAAGACCCGGGCAACAAACAGCTTCGCACTGACAATTATCAGATACCATGCAGGAATAATAAGATGGCCAAAGGAAGAAATACAGACCACGGATGTTAAAACACGAAAGCTCCTCACCATGCATGGAGGGTTTCATCCCAAATCCAGCTCCCTGAGACTGTATGCTAGCCGCAAGGAAGGAGGCCGAGGACTAGTGAGCATAGAAGCCACTATCCAGGATGAAACATCCAAGATGCATGAGTACAACAAGCTCAAGGCCCCAACTGACAGTGTGCTCAGTGAATCTCTCAGGCAATGGAGAGCAGAGGATGCAGTGCTGGAGGACAGATCCTCATGGGAGGACAAACCCCTGCATGGGATGTACCACCGGACCATAACTGAAGTGGCTGATATCAAGAAGTCCTACCAATGGCTAGAGAGGGCTGGCCTACAGGACAGCACTGAAGCGCTCATCCTGGCAGCTCAGGAACAAGCCCTGAGCACCAGAGCAATAGAGGCTCAGATCTACCACACCAGAGAAGACCCAAGGTGTAGGCTGTGCAAAGAGGCGCCTGAAACAATCCAGCACATAACTGCAGGATGTAAGATGCTGGCAGGTAAAGCATACATGAAGCGATGCTGGCAGGTGAAGTATGCATGAAGCGCCACAATCAAGTGGCTGGAATCATATACAGGAACATGTGTGCAGAATATGGACTGGAAACCCCAAGGTCAAAATGGGAAACACCCCCGAAGGTGGTAGAGAATGAACAGGCAAAAATCCGGTGGGACTTCCAGATCTAGACTGATAGGATGGTAATGGCGAACCAACCAGACATTGTAGTGGTGGATACAGAACAGAGGAAAGCCGTTGTGGTGGATGTGGCAGTGCCAAGCGATGGGAACATCAGGAAGAAGGAACATGAGAAACTGGAGAAATACCAGGGACTCAGAAGAACTGGAGAAAGCCTGGAAAGTGAAGGTGACAGTGGTGCCTGTGGTAATTGGATATATATATATATATATATATATATATATATATATATATATATACACATATATATATATTATTCAGATATTATTAGTAAATATTTGTTAGTAAATGGTTGTTTATTAGTTATATGTTTATTCGAACATTGTTGTTTATGTACTAATGATTAATTACTACACAGTAAGATTACCCAAATATACTTTTGTATTAACAGATGAAGCGTTTTCTTACAAAGACAGAAAGCAGCGACTATCGTATGTCCTGCTCTGTTGTAAACCGTGCAATGCAGGTAGCATGGCATTTCAAAGGTGCTGCTGGCTCCATACAAAGCGCGTGCCACGGAAAAAAACAGCTTCCTTAATGACCTCTTATTTATCGGGCGACAACTGCAGAGCCGGTAGCAGGAGGACACACGCAGGGCGGCTTCAATAAACACTCCGGTTGTCCAGAGTGGTCTTCTGCGGGGGACTTGACGTGCCGCCGGGCAGAAAGCAACTTTCTTATGACAGAGAACTTGCCCTCAGTGGATTTAAACACGCATGTGCAGTGACGTTTGTTTTAGAGGATGTCCGATTGGCTCTTCTGCATGTCAATCAAGTCCGGCACTGCACCTCTGGGTGAGGATTTTAATTGGCTGGTGGATTTTTTAGAAGTACATTTTTTTTTGCTTTTTATCTTTGCTGATCTGCGATTTACCCTGCGATACCATGTCCTTGAAGATCGATAAGTAGATCTGTAGATCAGTAGATCGCGATCGATGTAATGAGCACCCCTGGTTTAAAACCTGAAAAACACGAATTCAGGCCCATTGTGTCTATGTTTAGCCTGTATTCCTGACAATATCAGTGCACAGTTTTGGAAGATGGTACTTGAAATGCATAACGATGAAGTATCTGAAGCTGTCTGGAAAGAGCCTGTGACATTGAAGTTTGGGGAACACCTCTATGGTAAACATGGACATGACACAACAAAACATGAATGGATCAGAAAAAAACAGGCCAGCTTGTTCTACACACAAAGAAATGTGGCAAGCTGAAGAGGATGTCAGACTTCTTTCTACCGGCTAATTTTCCTCATGTCATTGAAGCAGTTCATATGGTGGCAAGCTTCAATCAGGAAACCAGCACTTTCAAAACACCATCTTTGGCACTTGAGTTGAGACACAACTCAAAGAAAATGGCAAATATAGATGAATATGAAGCCATGGTTGCAGGAGATGAAGAAACTACTAACAGCATTCAAATGTTTAAGCAATCCCATGAGACAAAATGGAGTGAACTTTCATCTTCACAAACACTCAGGAATATGAGTGATGCAAATTGGAATGCTCCTTATCTGCTTCCCTTTGGGGAAGACATTAAAAAAATGCATGAGTTTATCGACAAACAAAGGAAGGAGTGCCAGACAAACCTGGAAGCTGAACAAAGTAAAGAGACACTGAGCAGATCTTGCCAAAATCACATTGTGTGAAGTGGTCATTTTTAACCGCAGAAGAGAAGGAGAGGTTTCCAAAATGTGCCTCCATAGCTTTACACTTCGGAATACTTCCCAGAGTCACTCAGCTTTGTAGCTTGCTTATAAGATCTGGGGAAAAAAAGCTCCGTAACCATTTTCAGCGGATTAAAATCAGGGGAAAATGAGGAAGAAATCCTCCTCACACCTGAAGTAGTGACATCAATGGAGATTCTTGTAAATGTATGCCACTTCTTTTGCTGTTTATTTTTCAGAATGTCTTTTTTTGCTGCTGAAGATAAGAGAATTTCCCCATTGTGGGATGAATAAAGTTTATCTAATCTAATCTAAAGACTCGATTTAAGCGTGGAGTGCCTGATGACAATCCTTTTTTTTTTGGGAGACCAGATGCCTCCAGATGATTTCAGAGTCAGATGTTATTCGTCACCCTGCCCGGAGCTATAGAGCCAAACACCCAGAGGCACTTTCTTCTACAAAGTTAAGGAAACATGTTGCAACCATGTCTAAGGTCATGAACCTCAAAGACAATGAAATGGATGACGTGGCTTATTTCCTGGGCCATGACATCAGGGTCCACCGCCAGTTTTACAGGTTGCCAGAAGGGGGGTAAAGATATGTTTAAAAGCAAAGTGGTCAGAACTAATGCAATAAAAATAGTTTTTTTGTTCAGGGGTCAACATGTAGAATTTATTATCCGATGATCTGAAGAATGCAAACTCCATATACATATTTAAAAAATGTATATATTTAAAATGTACACATTTAAAATGTATCAAAAATACCTTCTGGACTGAAAGACTCTTGTGGTTGTAAAGTAATTTTGAGAAGTTTTTTTGTTTGTTTTTTCCTATTCTTTTATTGTTTTTTTTTTAAAGGTTCTATCAGGTTAGATATATAAGGTTTGTAGGCAGATGTGATGTTTGTAATCAGGGTCGGGAAAATAAGCCTTGGCTTCACCCGACACATTTTTAGGTTAATTTTGTTCAAATGTTTATGTTGACATTGTTCAGTATCAATGTTTATATCAATGTTTAAAGTTTGTGTGTTTGACATAACCGAAATAAATGTCTCTCAATCCATCGTCTCCCCCTCAGCTCCCTGTAACCTCACTGCTCCTCTTGATTTCCTCTCATTTACACACTGATACTCAGCTGACCTTTATTCCTCTCCTTTCCAGAGCAAATCTCCACCTTTCTAGATGTTCCTCCACCTACTCCCTGCTCACTACAGATCAATGTCATCTGCTAAACTTATGGTCCACAGAGATTCTTGTCTAACCTCATCTGTGAGTCTGTCCATCATCACAGAAACCAGAAGATCCTCAATGCTTATCCATTGTGTATCCATTATCCACTTGAACTCCTTTGTCGCACCTACAGATAATCTTACCACTGTCTTCGAGCTCTCATCCATGTCACGAACATCTCAAATGTTCTTATAAGCTGCTCCAGACTTCCTCCTCCAAACCAGGGGCACAAAAAGTGGGTATACAGCATATGCGTCACATAGGGGCGCAGGGCGACAGGGGGCGCCATACCGAAGTTGGGAAAGTTATTTATAGTCAGTTTTCTTTTCCAATTTCACAGCTGTTTGTCCACATACCAATGATTTTATTGGAACAGAAGCACATCATAACTGATTGGGCGCCCCCATCGCTCCTTTTTCACTCAGGACTTCTTTCACAGAGAGCGAGCTCCAGCGCGTTCTGGGGGAGACAACATACTTTTTGTTTTGCTCAAATCCAATGATAACTTATTAATATTAAACCATATTTTCAACGTATTCATCTCTTTAGTTACATCTTCCAACAGTTTGTTTAAGTCATCACCATCACAGAAAATATTTGTATCGTCTGCAAATAGAACTAATTTAAATATTTCAGATACTTTACATATATCAACAAAAACAATTCAACTATTGAAGCCACAAAAACCTAGATGCTCATTCTGGTTTGAACTTCTGCTGACTAAATTTTCACTGTATCCTTTTGGGAAAAGAAGTGCAGACATACAAGACAAGTCAGTCACAAAAGAGAAGAACAAGGAGAGCGTTAATACAACAGAGAAGTCCAGAAGCTTTGTTCATCCCCTGCTGTAGCCAAAACCTGAACCTTTTGTTATGTGATGCAGCCTCATCCAACAGAGAGTGTTGGAACACACTCTGACACACTCTGGACCTGGTCTGCTGCTCTGATTTAACCCACTCTAACTGCTCCACAGATGAACTTCATGTGACTGATCACCTTTTTGTTTGGTTTGGCATCCCCCTCTCCCTATCAGAGAATAAACCCACTCGCTTAATCTCTTTCAGAAACATTAAGAATGTAAATGTGGAGATGTTTTCCTCTCATTTAGAGCACATTCCTTTCCCAAACTCTTCCAACCCTGATGAACTGGTTTCTTTTTATAATAACACCCTTTTAGATGCTCTTAACATTGTTGCTCCTGTCAATACCCGGTCTGTTTCATTTACTAAATCTCCTCTTTGGTTCACTCTAGAACTCCATAAAATGAAAGCCAAATGCTGCCAGTTAGAATGGCTCTGCAAAAGAACTGGCTCTCCCATTCACAAGGAAATTTACAAAGAATATATTCTACAATACAAGGACTTGGTTTCTAACACTAAAAAGAATTACTTCACTGAACTGATTGATGCAAATAAGGGAAATTCTAAAATGCTTTTTTCTTTAATGAATGACATCTTTCAACCCCAAAACTGTTTTCCTCCTCATTTCTATTCAGATGACAAATGTAAATCTCTTCAGTCATTCTTTGACCAGAAAATTCATGATATCCATCAGCATCTCCATTCCTCTTAATACACTTCTCTCTGGTCTTCCTAAGAAAACTCTTAATAAACTTCAGTTGGTACAGAATTCAGCGGCCCGCATCATCACCAGAACTCCTTCCTTCGATCACATCACTCCCATTCTCCAGCAGCTGCACTGGCTTCCAGTAGCTTTCAAGATTCAATTCAAACTCCTTCTCTATACTTTGAAAGCCCTCCATAGCATGGCTCCCCCTTATATTTCCAATCTCCTCCATATAAACACTCCCTCTCGATCTCTCCGGTCTTCTTCCTCCTTTCAACTTTCCGTCCCTCCGCCCCGTATGGTCACCATGGGGAGCCGTGCCTTCAGCCGCTCGGCTCTAAAACTCTGGAACTCTCTCCCCCCAGATTTCTGTACCATCGACTCCTTTACCATTTTTAAATCCAGACTGAAAACCCATCTGTTTAAATCTGCTTTCCCTGATCAAAAATTTTCATCTTCTGCAGATTTGGACTTCCGGTTCCGGGTTACGGGCAGGACGCGTGGTCGCGGCTCTCTGCGGATACAACTATCTTTAAATTACTTGAAAAGTTGATTTTTTTCCAAAAAGAGAGCTGACCATGCCCCCTAAGAAAACCCAGGAATATGAAGACCTCAAAAAAGCTCTTGATAGCATTCAAGAAACGCTTAAATCTTTTATGGATCAGGTGTCGGCTAAGCTAACGCCACTCATGGAGATGATGGAAGAGTTCCGAAGATTTCGGGCTCAAAACGAGCAACGAGAAAACCGGGTCGACATTCTGGAGAAAAGACTGGACGATGTGGAACAGCAAGTAAGGATGAATAATGTCATTCTCACTGGATTACCAATCAAGCCTCGAACGAAGCTGAATGCAGGAGCAAGCACTGCTAATGCTAATGCTAGCATAGCTAGCAGTGCTAATACGGAGCGCGGTGTAGAGTCTCTGGATCTGCAAATACATTCATTTCTCACATCTAAAGGGATTTCCCTGGATCTCAATACCATCGAGACCTGCCACCTGCTCCCCAGGAGAAAGGAGACGGATAAACCAGCGATCCTCATCAGGTTTGTGAATCACAAACACAAGCTAGCTCTGATGAACCAAAGAAAGAACCTGAAAGGTTCGGCTGTTTATCTGAACAACCATCTGACCAGGAAGAATGCTGAAATCTCCAAACATAAACGGCTTCTCAGGAAGCGTAAGCAGATTGAGAACACTTGGGTTAAAGGCTGCAGGATTTACGTCAAACCACTCAGTCCACCGGACCGGTCCAAGGTTCTGGTTGTGAACACCATGAGGGACTTTGAGAAGTGCTTGTTTACAGTTGTCTGAATCAACATGGAGTAATAAACCAAAGAACCAAATAATTTCAAGAAATATGACACCTGGATTCATCACTTTCTCCATCGTCTGACGTCACCTGAATCAACAGCAGAGATTTCTGACCTGCAGACAACTTGACCTCAACTTTCACCGAGCTGATATCAGCTGAAGAAGGATATGGACCTGAATCTAATGTCTGCAGACATAACATGGAAGAGACTAGAAACTGTTTTGAACCCATAAGGACAGCTGTTTTTTCAGCAGAAGAAGATATGCCAACCTTGGATAATCGGCGGATTACGAACCCTTTTATTTTATTTTATTTTTTTTCCCTTACAGCATTACCTTATTAAATATAAAAAGAAAAAAAAAGTAAAATAAATGATTAATCACTTATTGAAAATGGTTAAATTGATCGATGTTTAATGATATTACTTCACTTGCTCCAAAAATGTATAAATTGATTCAAAAATCTTTCCTAATGTAACATAATTTTGTACGTTTTTAACTGTTGATACTTGATGAAAGTTTACTATGAAAATCTCTGAAACAGTGTTGTCTATTTTACTGATATAGTATTAAGCTCTAATCATGTGAATGACTTTTATGAGTAACATATATTTTAGATAACTGATCTGCATTTGCCATGTTGATTTCTAAAAGTTATTTTTTATTTTTAACATAATTAAGTAATTCATCTTTTTCATGTGCCTTATCGATACCTTATGATTTTTAATTCTGTCTGATAAAAAAACTGGGAACCGGATATTGATAAATCATGTATTAAAATGGTTATAGTAAAACGGGGTGGAATTATATAAGTTCACTTCCTTCCACTCCCTTTCAAGCAATATTTATTAATGTCTAATTATCCTAAGTTTGATTACCGGTAGATACTGTATGAATGTATAACTGAAGATTATATTCCTTTTGTGTATTGTTTCTACTGATTGCTTGAAATAAACCATTTCAAATCAAATCAAATCAAAATTTTATCAATGGTTTTGACTTACTTATTGTTTTTAACATGTTGTAATTTTATTGTGTTCTCTTTCAATCTGTACAGTGTCCTTGGGTGTTCTGAAAAGCGCTTTAAAGTCAAGTAAGTAAAGTCATATATATATATATATATATATATATATATATACATATATATATATATATATATATACATACACACACATGTATACATATATTTATATACATATATCTATATATAGATATATAGATATATACAGATAAACATATTTATACACACACACACATATATTTATACAAATATATATGTATACATACATATATGTGTATATATATATTTTTTGTCGATACACAAATATATATGTATATACACACACACACACACGCACACACACACACATATATATATATGTGTGTATATACGTATATGTATATAGATACATATATATGTATATACATATATATTTGTGTATCGACATATATGTATACATACATATATATACTATATACATATCTATCTATCTATATATATATATATATATATATATATATATATATATATATATATATATATATATATACATATGTATGTATACATATACACACACACATATGCATATACAGATATAGGAAAGCTCAGTGTACTTTATATTGCACATTATGAGTGTCACCAGGAGCCTGTGCTTTCATTTGTTAGTATATGAAGGAAAATCATGTTTAAATCAGTTCTTTTTAATTTGTGTATTATTCTCTAGTTTTACTAAAACATTTTTATCGTCTGACATAGAAAGAAACACGTTAAACCCCCACAACCACAAACTCTGATACAAATAAAATAGAAAGCCTTAGTGGATTGTGAAAGATGACAATAGAGTTTTCTTTAGATTTATCAAAAATGTAATCTTAAGAAAAAAAAAATAACTTGTGTTTCAAGAAAAAAAAATGCTTATTTTCTGTCAAGAAAACAAATCTTAGTAGTAGAGATTTATGGTCATTTGCACAGCTTACAGAGACATAAGAAATCAATCATAGTTTAAGAAAAACAGGTCTAAGTCAGTGGAATTTCTTTGAATCTTTAATTCTTGGTAGTACACTTTTTCTCACCACAATGACCAATTTCTCTCTTTTTCTTTTGCCATTTTCGTGATAGTTTTTTTTTTTTTAACTTTTTAGAATTTTGGATGTATTACAGGGTCCCTGATTGAGCAGGAGTTTTTCATGTTTAGTTCCTGTTTCAAAGCAGCTGTAGCATGTGACTGTTCACCTGCTGGTCAGGAATTGCTTCAGCTGTTTCTCATTCCTCGTTTTCTCTTCAGTATATAATCAGCTTGTTTCAGTGTTGCACTTTCTGTTCATTGTTTTGTGGGAAGTTATTGGTATGGCCTTTTTGGAAATGAAGCTCTAGGAAGTTGCTTCTATCTGAATTGGAGTTAATTTATTATCCTATTCTTTGTTATACTGAAACATTTATATACATTATTTAATTTCTGTGTTCCTGATTTGGGAAAAAAAAAGGCAACAACAAAAAACCTTTCATTGTGTCTGGAGACCCAGTGTTCTTTTAAAACGCTTGACTTACATTTTTCCCATTTATCTGTCTCTTCTAGATTACAACTAGAAATTCTTAACATTTAAAAAAATCTGATTGCTACAATACTACAGATCCTATAAAGGCCTATATCATGTAAAATTGACTTTTTGATCTTAATTGTATTACAAAATTTATGTCTCAATGTAAAGCAG
Organism: Oryzias curvinotus; assembly: GCA_023969325.1. NCBI lineage: Eukaryota > Metazoa > Chordata > Actinopteri > Beloniformes > Adrianichthyidae > Oryzias > Oryzias curvinotus. The sequence goes on from CM043723.1 coordinate 22,684,338, forward strand.
TATTTTTTTTTTTTTTTTTTTTTTTTTTAATCTGTTCACACATTTCTGAGTATTCCTCTAAAAACCTGCACTCAGTGCACCAGCCCCTCCCAACCCTGAGTTCTCACGAACTGATGTAGAGTAGTGAGAACAGCCCCTTCCTGCTTTATGATTATATCCATAATTTTTTCAGTCACAATCATACTAATTATATATCCTCCTATTTCAGGATTCCCAAATGTGATTGGGTGCATGGATGGAACTAACATTCCTATTAAATCTCCTTCATTCAATGAAGGAGATTGTTAATAGGAAGTCCATGCATAGAATCAATGTGCATGTAACAATATATGGCAGTTGTATCGTAATTCCTATCATTCTTTATCCATACTGATTACTGTTCCCCACTATCTAGGTAATCTGTGATGCCACCCACCTTGTCACAAACATAGAAGCCAAATGGCCTGGTTCTGTTCACGATGCCAGGATATTTCGAGAGTCATAATTGTTTCCCAAATTCCACCAGGGTATAAATTGCTTTACATTCCTTATACTATGTCATGCATTTAATGTGATGTAAATTTTACAATATAGCTGCCATTATAGGACATTTCAATGGCTACTTACTGGGGGACAGGGGGTATCCTTGCCTGCCATTCCTTATGAACCTTACCCTGAACCTCAGCCTGGACCACAGGCACATTTTAACCTGGCACACAGCAGAACACTGGCCAGGGTGGAGATGACCATAGGAATCCTGAAAGCTCGATTTCTGCCAACGTGGGCTCAGCGTCACACCAGAGAGGGCATGTGACATCATAGCTGCATGTACCATACTGCAGAACATTGCCACCATGAGAGGTGAGAGGGCCCCCCCATCTCTTGAAGAAGACGGCCCAGACGATGCCCCATTGGACCATGCTGACCAAAGAGATGGCAGGGTGGTACGGGACATGATCTGCCTACATTACATCCAGATATGCGGTTTATAACGAAGTGCGTTATAAAGTAATAACCGCACACTTCGAAGGCCATTAACCCGCTTATACCATGGTCACTTACAAAAGCAATACATATTAACCAGGTTTTAGTCCTTAATTCTTGTTTTTCTGATTAGGATCACTTTTCTCACAAAAATCGGACTATATGTTACGTGACGCGGCGCATCGTGACGCGTCACATAACATATAGTCCGCGTCGCGCAGCACCACCGCTGCAGTCAAGATTCGGCGATGTATGTATGCTGATCGTCCCGATGGGTTGAATAAAGCATCATTTCAAAGACAAAGTTCAACTCTTACCGCTTGTTTTTGTCCAAATTATGAAGCAAAAGTTCTTTTAAAGAAGCCAGCGCAGTGATACAAAACATTTAAGCTAGCTGACCGGAACTTCTTTTTTCACCGTGCGGTTATCATGTTTTAATGCATACCCAGCAGCCAATCAGAATCGAGTATTCAAGCGGACCATGGTATAAAAGGTTATAAGCTACTAAATAAACATGTTTAGGAGGTTAAAAAAAATCGTATTCTGTGTCACACGTTATGTGGGTCCAAAAGGGATCAAAAGTGTAACTTACCAACAGCAGTGAGTGTCGGCATACAGAATTTTGGGAGCAGGTTATTGTGCGCGCTTGAAGAAGAGCCAGGTGGTCAGTGCCGTCAGTGGTCTTCTTTGACAGAAAGCAGCAAGGCCAAGACGAGAAACCTGTAAGAAACCCTCTACAAAATAATCCTTCCAGAATGGGGTCTGATCCGTGTCCAGGAGCCGAGCCACCAGTTTCAGGCGTGAAGCCATCTTCCTGGCGCCCAACTCCACCAGATTCAGACCACCATTCTGGATGGCCCTTGACAGAGTATACCTGGAAATCTGGTTGGCCTTAGAGCCCCAAAGAAAATGTGCAATCAGAGTATTTATCCTTAGTTGAAAAATTCCCGGAAATGGCAGAACCAATAGGACATAATTAACCCTTGAAAAGACCAGTGTGTTTAGAACAATCACCTTACCCCTTAAAGTCAACCTGCGCATCTTCCAAAGACCCAAAATTTGTGTAAGTTTATTCACTACCTCTGTCCAGTTTCTACAAACAGCATCACCACGTGATCGGGCCAACCAGATTCCCAGTATCTTAACTTCCTCCACAGCTTCTTTGAAACCCCACCTGTTCTTCGTCCCAAACTTGCTGCCTAAAAACAAAATCTCAGATTTGTTAATGTTAAGCTTGGCTCCTGATGCCTCACAGAAAGTCTTATGTCGCAGGGCCCCATCGACACTAGCCACATCATTCAGCACCAGGGTAGTGTTGTCTGCATATGAAAAGATTTTGGTTTCCCTCCCGGCAGGCGTGACCACACCCCGAAGATTGCCATCCGCATTTATCATGCCTGCCGGGGGTTCCACCGCAATACTAAAGAGCATTGCAGACAATGGGCAACCCTGTCTGATTGATCTTCCGATAATCACAACACCTGTCAAAAGCCCATTACATTGAACACTGCTCCCAGCAGTTGCATACAATGTTTTAATCCTATGAAAAAAAAGGTGCCCCAAAACCAAAGCCCTCTAAGACTCTCCACAAAAACCCATGCTCAACCTATTAAAAGCTTTACTGAAATCTAAATTTAAGAATAAACCCCCCAGCTTCTACATGCGATCCACCGTGCACATAAGTGACAAGATTGTGTCTGAAATTTTCCTGCCCATCACCCCATAAGCTTGTGGTGACACCAGGATGGAGGGGAGCACCTCTTTCAGTCTGTTCGCTAAAACCCTCGTTAGGATCTTATAGTCCATATTCAGGAGTGTAATTGGTCTATAGTTCTCCAGGTCAGCCCTATCTCCTTTATTTTTAAAAATCAATTTAATAGTGCCCAGGCAGGAGGGCGATGGCAAATGACCAGAGAAAAAAGCTCTGAACAGCTTAAATAGAATAGGGAGAAGGTCCTCCTGAAAACACTTGTAAAATTCAGCTGTCAGACCATTCACCCCTGGAGACTTATTAGTGTTCTGTCCCCTAATGGCCATCTTTATTTCCTCGAATGCAATGTCTGCATCACAAGCACGCCTGTCCTCCTCACACACCCTATCAGATATGGCCTTAACACTGGCCTCAACAGCAGTGAAATCACAAACACCCTCCTTAAACAGATTCTTGTAGAAGACTTCCACAGTGTCCAGAATGTCATCCAGATTATCGCAAACCTTCCCATCTAAATCATACAGTGTCTTCACCACCGTTTTCTCCTTCCTCCTCTTTTCTAGCCCCAGAAAAAACGTAGAAGATCTCTCCCCCTCCACAAAATTCCTCACCCTAGCCCTTATAGCTGCCGCCCTACACCTCTCCACCTCAAACTGTCTCAAACGATCTACACAGTAAAATTTGCAGAGTAAATTTTACTCAAATTGAATAAAATTTTACTCTGAAAAAGACAGTATTTGGTCCCAGTCTAAATAGAGTCAAATTTACTCTCCTAACAGAGTTAAAATTACAGAGTAAAATGTACTCAATCTAGTGCAAATATTTTACTCGCATGGATTAAATATTACTCTGTGCGGAGATAAAAAAAAAACTACTCTACAGTGATTTTAATCTAGTTGGAATACAATTTGTTTTCTCTGGAGCAATATTTTATTCAAAATGTAGGTGTTCTTTTTACTCTAACAGATACAATTTTACTCATTATAGATCACTTTTTAAATTTATATTGTGTCAAATTTTGCTCATAGTGGAAATTAATTTTATTCTTAACTAGTCATTTTTGCTACTTTTTGGAATTAAAATAAGAAATCTTTTTTTTAGAAGTCACTATGCAACAGTATGAAAATTATACATTTGTAGTTTGGTATGACAATACATAAAAAATAATTTTAAAAAAATTAATGTTTTAACAGCCATCTTTATTTCATTCTTTTTACAAGAAACAGTATGGTACGATATAATAATTTGCATCACCATCACTGTATGACATCTGCAAATCAAAGGCTTTGCAACAGAAAAGGTTTTCAACAGAAATCACATGAGGTCTGTCATTTGTACACAGAACTTGAGAAGCATTAAAATGCTCATTCAGACACAGTGTTTGCATTGCAAAGGTGACCAATAGTAAACGGTTATCTTTCATACCAATATACATACTAATCCTTCTATGTCCGGGAATCTTGGGAAGTCCAAAAAGATGTCAGATGATTTCACTGGATCATGGATCATTTTTTGGCGGTAGTTGAAGGTCTGCCTCATCTTCCTCTTTACAGTTCCTTCATCTGCTGCATGTTTCATCAGTGCTATGGCCTCAAAACACAAGCTGTCAGTCATTTGGCTGTCTTCCTCTCTGAAGCACCTTCTGTCAGCTGTTGGTCCCCCTATAAAATAAATAAAAAAATAACAATGAGTAAAGCTCAAGAACTTCCATAGCAAAAAGGGGACAATAAACAAAATTTAAATTTTAACTTGTAAAATGTGCATACCAGTTGGTGTCCTTGGCAGTTTTGCAGCCTTCTTTTGTCCATTACAAGCTTCCTTTTGGACAAACTTCAATCTCCAAGCCAAATAACCACTCCCATCTTCTGCATTGTAGTAATGCTCCTAAACATCAATAAAAAGATATTTTTAAAGCAGTTAGAAGAAAACACAGAGTAGACATAACATACAGAGTTTTTACAGAAAACTCTTGTGTATAGAATGTTAATTAAATTGGTACATTTTTTTTTACAAAACAAACATGAAAAATTTCAGAGGCTCCATCTCTGCCATGGTACTTACATAGCCAAATCTGCTCCTAGGATCAGCAAGGTAAGGGAACAAAGCGATGATACCCTTGGCATAATCCTCTTTCACACGCCTTGATGGACTTGTCCTTAAGAGAGACAATTAGCCCAGTTGAAGATGACACATTTTGAAAAATATTATGTAGTGAAGAGCACAAAAAACCTTCAGTATACCCATGTTCAGCTGTCATATGTGCCACCAATACCTTAACCATGTCACGCCGTCTGCTGTCTGTTAGGCTTTTTGTCCGAGCATACTCATTGATGATACTCTCTCCTCCTGGTTTGTTTTTTATAATATCTTCAATCATCTATGACAGTAAAAAAAAAATACATGATCAATATCATGAAAATACATGTTCAGACTCAACATAATTTTTCTCAGGTTTGCTGCAATTTTAATGACAATTATAATTACCAGTACTTCAATTAAAAGGTCTATACCGAGCAAAAAAAAAAAAAGGAAATACAGTAGAATGATGTGTTTTTATGACAAGGACAGTTTTCCAGAATGTATTCAAATGTGTTGTGAGTTACTCAGTGCAATCTGCTGTTTCCCTCGAAAACTTTAAACTAGTTTGGATTATATGCCTTCCTGCACTGTTTGACAACTAAACCGAATTGGAAAGACAGCATGCCTTTGAATGCTTGAAATGACTTTGTGAATAGATTATTTAACTTACTTTGGCAAGAGAGGTGTCCTCAACTCTCTCTCTTGTTGTCGGACTGTGTAGTAATAATATTGTGTCACGACTTCAGTGTCTCCACTTGAACTTGTATTGCAGCTCCTTGTAGGACAACTCAGGTGATCTGTCAAAGTATTAAAGCTTTCAGTTATTGTAATATTTTAATTTGTATGATAGCAAAAACCGAACAAAAACAAGAAAAGTAAAAATTAAGATTTTTAAATACTGACTGACTTAACAGTTTAGCACAGGGGTCGAGAACCTATGGCTCGCGAGCCACATATGGCTCTTTTGATGGTCAGATGTGGCTCGCAGACAAATCTTTAATTATACTTTTTTTTTTTTTCATTAAACCAGTCCTTCTCGGGCGCAATGCGATGCCAGAGGCGCGCAGTAGTAGCGGTGCTTGGAGAAAAAAATCTGCGCCAGCACTCAGTTTACTATTATGTCAGAGTTTGTACCAGCCGGAAACCTGTGAATTGCCGTGCAAAACTGCGCGCTCCCGTCTCTGAGAAATAGGGCCCAGTTGCAGGGACGGGATGTGTGAGGAAGAAACCAGAGGGTGGGGGTGGTGGGGACAGGCAGCCGGTGAATCGCGCAGGGATTCTCCAAACTTAAAACACGCTGCCCGTCACTCACACACACACTCACAGCGTGTGAGTGTGTGTTTGGCTCCACGTCTGCATGTGAGCAGTTTTGTTACATCTACAGAACATTCATACCAACCTGAGATCACGATTAAGTCTCAACACCTGCATGAAGCAGAAACTCACCACGTATCAACCAGACAAGCCCATCAGCAAAACCACCACGAGAAATACTCATCATTTATTAGCAACAGCATAACGATGTTATTAAAAGGAATCCATAGACTTATTGTACCTTAAAAGTGTTGAAATTACATCAAATGCTCCCATTCACTTCTATTTTTAGTTTTAAACATATTGTCGCGGACTGAGTTGGGTCCGCTGTTGGGCCGCATTGAAAGTTCTGGAGTTCATTGAACGCATCAAGCAGAGATCTGATTGGCTCTCAGTTCTGTCGCTCAGCCTGTTGTTAGGTAGTTTGGACCAATGGGGTTCAGCTATGGGCCCAATAAGGGAAATAGGAGGGCTGGAGCGGGAGGGGGGGGGTATAAAGTGGGAGAAGCTCTCGTCTCAGCGGGAGAGATTGAGGAGTAGCTGAATTAATTGTACGGTGTTGGTTGCGGTCTACAGTAACCAGAATAAAGAACCTTAAAAGAGGTTAAGTCTCCGTGCCTCAGTGTGGGACAGGGACGCTACATTATTGTATGGCTCTTTCAAAATTACATTTATAAATATGTGGCGTTTATGGCTCTCTCGGCCAAAAAGGTTCCCGACCCCTGGTTTAGCAGATTTATAATCTTGTCTAACACAGCAATAGGACATAAAACTCGTACTTATTTGCCTGTTTTTTGTTCCCCACACTATCCTGTCAAATAAATCATTAACCCTTAGACTCCTATTGATGCAAATATGTATGAAAATTCTTCGGCTCATTATCTTAATTTAGTATGTACTTAAAAGCAAAAAACACTACAGATTTCTTCCCTTGGAAATAAATTCAGGCACTGAAGGGTAATTTAGCCAAAACAATTCAAAACAAAATAGATAATTTACAATTTACAAGAAAAACTTCACCTTCTGGATTTGTATCTTTGGCCAGACAAATCTCCAACACACCAATGTTTGGGTTTTTCATCAGGAAATCAAAAACCTCCTCATCAACTTCTGTCTTTGAGTCATCAAAGACTTTCAAGTCCAAGGTTGGAATGTTGAATTTTTTGGTCACTGTGAACACAGCAAGATTATGTTTAGAATACAGCACAGAAATTAACATTGAATAAAAAGCAATAAAAAGAAAAACAAATCAGTTTGTGTCACAGCTGGCAGCTCACCCACAAAGTTGTCTGATTCCTGTGAAGAAAAAATGCGGGAAATTGTAATGTCTCCACTCACCGCATTCCAGAAAGGATTTGTAGGTCAGCTGACCTACAAAACAGATATATTTCTGCCGTTCACCGTACACGCACAGCTTGCATCTTTCCTGGCGTGAAAAAAATAATTCATTACAAAAAAGAAAAAAAAACATTACAAAACCGAAAGGTACCAAACTAAAATTTTATTCAGAATTATCCCGTTTTCCAAATATATTAATAGATAGTATAGCTAATATACAGTTCACACTAGCTGACACGGCAATGTTGCTAAATTTGCAGAACTGCTGCTAACAAAAACACTGACCGCAAAGCACTGGCTTCTAAATAGCCATCAGGTTTATTTTTTTGGAAGTTTATTTATTTATTGCCATTATTATTATTATTTCATTGCTGGTTTATTGATTATGAGTTTTTGGAATGGGAAATCGTGAAGAGTATCTGGAAACACGGACCGCTATTTAAAAAAAATAATCTCCACAGGAGATTTATCAGAATCGATACTGTACTGTGCGAACTTCTCTGTTTTGCATTTGAGAAAGGGTGGCTGCCCGCCCACAGCAGCTAAGAGACTGACAATTTTCAAGGACCGCCATTTTTTCACCGCGCGGCAAAAAAAAAAAAAAAAAAAAGTTGACCATGAGCTCCAAAACATTAGCATTAACGCATTGAATTCGACAGACTTGATAACTTAATCGATATATTAATAGGTATTATGGAGCTGTCGTTTCAAACGTGGCTGGCTAGTTGCTTAGAAAAAAAGAAAAAAAAAAGTGAAGGGTAGCGACAGAATTATAATATCTAGTGAAAAAAATGTATATATTTAAATGTATTTAACGGAACGCGGTACGACCCCAATATTAAAAATGTCTTAACTTATTTAAAATGGCTATATTTAGTTTAGCAGAAGTGCAAATGGTTGAGGCTAACCGGCGTTAGCAAACTCCCGCTCGTAGTTTTAATCTCCTTACAGCCACATACACGGCAGAATAGCAGCATTACACGACACAAAAGTTATTTCTTACAGATAAAATAACCCAACCCGCTTAAAACAGGCTTCCAACTTATTTTTGAGCAATTAGCAGACTTACCTCGTTCACAGCCTCCGTGTTTCTCCGTCCACTGCGGGATAACAAAATGGTGGAAGAAACGAAACTTAAGAAAGTCGAGTGGGCGTGGTCTTGCTGGTTTACTCCAACATATTTCCTCTACGTTTTTACACCTACATTAGCTACCAGTCGAAATGATTGTAGTCTAAAACGAGTAAAAAATACTCTATTAGAACAAAATGATGGTAACTCTGAAAAAATTACTCTCTCATTTTTCCTGTGTAGGGCAGCCGAGTAGATCATTGCATCTCTGTTGGGGTCCTCCGCCAACAGAGATGCCTCCCTCTGCAGCACCACTCTAACATCCCTTTCATCCTCCCTGGCTACCCACGCCCTCTTTTTACAATATGTAATAGACAAACTCTTAATTATGGCCTTTAGATCTTCCCACCAAACAAAAATATCCACTGCGTCATCCATTTGCTCCCTATGATAAGACAATAGAGACTTAATCCTCCTTTGATAACCTATCTCCCCTAAAACACTGTTGTTTAAAATCCACATTCCTCCACCATTACGAACTTTGACCTCGTCAAAAACCACTTCCACCCATGCGGGATCACTCCACGCATGTGGTATATAAGTAACTATTTATCAGCCGAGTGACTGAACACGCAGACAGAATGTGATCAATTCTGGACTGTTTCAGCACCCCCTTCACCAACTGTCGCCTTGAGAAGTCCCGCTGTCCATGATGTAACACCCTCCAGACATCAATAATGTCGTAATCTGACATGATCGAAAAGAGTTCCTTCCTTCCAACATCATTCTTACAGATGTCCTCACTGACAAATCTGCAGGTAATAAAACTGTATTGAAATCGCCCACTAGCAGGGAAAAATCATTTAGAAATGGCCTAAGGGAGTGAAAAAACTCCTCCTTTCCACTTGATCATGGGAGGCTGTGACGGGGTCCCGCCGAGAAAGGATGCAGAGGAGCCAAGGTGAGGAGGTTCTGTGTTTTATTCAGACACTGTTGCTACACGCAGGGACGTGCAGCACACTCTGTCACTCCTCTCATTTCACCACCTGTAGTGCACACCTTTTAAATGGGACGCCACGCCCACGGGGCGTTGCTCTCCATTCCCGTCCAGGTGGCACCACAGGTGTAATCATAAATAACAAAATACAACAATACACAAACAATAAAACACGGTGTAGCCCCCCCCCCCCTCGTCATCTGACGGTGCCACACCGTCACAGAGGCATAAATGACGACTTGTCGTATTTTCAGGCAGACACACGCAGCAGTGTTTTACAGGTAACTACCCTAGGGCGGTTCAGTCAATTAACTCACCTGCTCAGCGTCCTATTCAAGCCCAGGGGGGTATTTCAGAAAGCATGTTTAAACTAGCCTGACTTTAAGCCTGAACTCTGGCTGAAATCCGCCTGAACTTGCTTACTCGGGGTATGTTGGTTCCAAAAGACCGGATATGAGTTGGCGCAATTACGCTCGATTTGGTAACCCTGGGTTAACGCAGGTGCATAAAGACATTCTCAATGGATCGCCGATTTCTGGAGTCACCATGGAAACGCGTGGTGAAAAAAAAAGAAAACGCTGTACTTTAGTGAGACGGAGTCTGAGGTTTTAATGACGGCGTATGAAGATTACACGACCATCAAAAAAGTAACACGGCTGCATCATCAAAAAAAAGAGTTTCTGCGTGTAGAAAAAGAGCAGACAAAGTAAACGCACGAGTTTCTGATCTTATTTCCATTTTCCTTGTGACGCACATATATATAACTTATCCAATTTTGCCAACTTAAATGAATTACTTCTATTGGTAACAAAAAAATTGAGTTGAAATTTATTCAACCTAATTTCTTACGTCTATAAAACTCAATAATTGTTTATACAACTCAAATTTACGTATTTATTTAACTAAATGTCATATTACTCCAATTTAATTAATATTTTTTTCCATCTTAATTAATTATATTTCTTGAACTCTCAAATGCCCAAGTTTGAGCCGGCAGATATAATCATTTCTATAACAATAAAAAAGACGGGGGGAATTATGCACGGAGTGCAAAAATTCATTAAAGAATTTACTATGATAGTCTTTACTCTGACAAGTTGTAGGGGTGCTATATAAACTCATCATCCTCTCCTTCACTCTCACTCATGGTGCAGAGACGTAAGCATAGTAGGACAAAATAACTCATCAAACTGATGAAACACAGTAAAACAGCTAAACAACTAAACACATTTGGTCAAAAACCCACACTTAAACTCAAATCCGTCCAGACAGGCAAAGGGAATGATATCCCACAATCCTTTGCGGTGCCGCTCTAACAGCAGCACCAAAGTTACACCTACTTAATTGAATTACTTTGAATGAAATTAAAATAACTGTCTGAAAACTACGTGTAAATTTTAAACCGACTTACAAAAAAATGATTTATTTTAACTGAAACAAATAATTAAGTTAGATCAAAGTAAAAAAAAAATATTTTTCCAACATCCATACGTGGTCTTATCAGCCTCTCACGGTGGAAAAAGTATTATCTGAGCTTCTTCATCCACTAAATCATCTTCAAATGGACACGCCATGCTGCTTCACCTCTCTGTAAACAAACTAACCTTCAACTAAACCTGCTCCGGACCAGGTTATGTTCAGAGCATGAGTTGCTATGGCAACTTGACCTACTCTGAAACATACCTCCATTTCTGGAACTGAAAGCTGAGGTCATCAACTTCCTTAGCCTCAAACTTACCGTGAGAGCTAGCATAACCTGCTTTCTGGAATACCCCCCCAGGTGCGCAGTTGTTCATTCTCTTTCTTACCTTCAGCGCTCATTCTTCGCCCCTCCCTCCTCCCCGGCTTCCACCTGTGGGCTCCGTAAAAGGGGGGTTTTGTTACCCGAAAGTTTTATGGAAATCTCTCATGGAATTGAACGGAGCCTTATGCCAAACGAAATGATGTGAATGCCAACTTAAAGAATGTGAAAATTAAGTATGTCAAATAAATATTACTTACTGCAAGAGTTGTCTGACTGAAATGCTGATCAACCTCAACTGCTTCCCAGCCCATTCTAAATCTATAATCAAAAACCTTCCTGCAGGATCCACATTGCCAAACACTCCAGATCTCACAAAAACAGCGACTCCTGCTGTGCGCCTTGGACCCGCCGCATAAAAAGCAGATCCCCCCCCACACCTTCACAGCCTGCACGCGGGTTTCATTCTTCCAATGAACCTCCTGCTAACAGAAACAAACACCCTTAATTCTATCCATCGTACACACTCCTCTAATATTTAAACTGAGGAGCCTGACCATAAGTAACATGAAGAACAGACACATTACGCCGCTTTCGTCTTTTTCACCTTCCCAGTCATCTTCATAGAACGTGTCCTCTGCTGCCAGAGCGTCAGCCTGTCAACGTCCATGTCTGAACTGTCCACAACGTTAGTTATGTCCACTGTGTCCTGAGGGGGTAAAGAAAAGGAAAAGGAGTCATTTCACCGCAGCTCTCCTCTCTCCTTCGGATTTCTCCCTCCAGCGGAGAGGAGGCAGCAGCGCCGCACATTCTAGACACTCCTTTCGGGATAAGGTCCGCAGCCTCTCCCGCCCGGACAGGGGCAGAGCTAGCGTCCTGGGGCTGAGCTCCCCCCTTCACGGGAACAGATGTTAACGAGGCAGGGCCAACTCCGTGGGGCCCCCCTGCCCGGATGGGAGTAGCGGCATTGGTCAGGTGCTGCTCACCCTCCCTCACGGGAACAGCGGCTGTCGACAGAAGAATCTCACCTGGATCCCCCGCCGCTCGGAATAGGTCTGAGCTGCTGGGAGCCGCCTGTTGACCGAGAACGCCTCCCCCCTCAGCTGACGTGTCGTCCGTTCTTCTGTCGAAGAAGAACTGACTGTTGTGTGCTTCATCCAAACTCTTCAGCCAGCTGCAGAGCAGTCAGCACCGAGGTGCAAATGCACAAGCCTGCCCCCATAAAAACGGCGGCGTCTCGCTGACAAGCCCACGCAGGTGTGTGAGCGCGCGCGTCCAAGGCCGTTTCGGCGCACCTGCTGGGGTGAAAGGTCACCGTTTTGGCTGCAGGTGGGTGCGTCCGCTCAGCAGGTGAACCAATCAGTGGCACAGAGTGGGTGAAGGGGCAGCTGGGAGCAGGCAGGAGCCTGGCGTCCCGGAGCGCAGCGTTAAAAGGGCTTTCCTGGACCCTGCCGTTTGCTTACGGCCATACCACCCTGAACACGCCCGATCTCGGAAGCTAAGCAGGGTCGGGCCTGGTTAGTACTTGGATGGGAGACCGCCTGGGAATACCAGGTGCTGTAAGTTTTCCCGCTTTTTTTGTCAGGCATTTGTGTCTTTCTTTTTCTCTCTGTCACGACCGTTTGGTGCGCACACCACCAGAGAGCGCACTTGCCAGGAAATCACACACACAGCTGTGGCTTTCTTTCTAGTTTCTAGTTACTTTCCTAGGTAAAAAAAACACTTCAAGGTTCTTGTTTGACAGTTTTATTATCAACTCACAACAAGAAAGTCTGCTTTTTAGTGCACAGAGGAACTGCAGTCAATAATAAAACACTGAACTGGTATTGTTGTCTGTATGTATTTCATTTGTATTATATGTGATGTTGAAGAAACACACAAACAATGCACAAACCCTTCTTTGATGATAAGAAACATCTTAGCAGTCTGGCTCAGTCTTTTCAACTATACAAATACATTCACACAGTCACACATCATCTTCTGCACTATGGTCCTTTACTGCTGCTAAAAAAGATCAACAGCCTTCGTAAAATCCTTACAGTCTGCATATGTCTGATCAAATCCTGGTGTGGTGGACTTCTTTGTTGTGGGACAGTAAGTGAATATTTTCTGTTTGCCACCTTGTCCTTTGAAGGTGTGTAGCGCTTGCGCAAGCCACCACATCTTGAAATGCCACAAGCTGCACAAGGTTTGAGTGATTTTGAAGGCATTGTTGGCTTGGCTGGCACCTTGGCTGGGGGCAAGGTGAAAGAGAAACCTGCACCACTACCAGAGGCAGCAGATGGAAATGATATGGTTGGGGCCTGAGGTTGGGATGGAACAACCAGCAGGATGGGAGTATTTGCAGTGCTTTGGGATGCTGTGGGACTCCCTTTTGGCATGATTTTCCTACATGTTGCAGAAGGCTCAGTCACGTCCAATCTCCTCCTTTCTGCCCGTCTCTTACCAGTTACATGAGGGATGACAGCATATTGCACCTCTGGTCTGTTTGGCGCAGGAAGGGAGTCTGGAAGGTATGGAGCGGCAGGCATCGGCTCCTCTGAGAGGACTTTTTGGTGGCAGGTGATTTGTGGGACCATAGTTGCCCTGTAGTTTGCCTTTTTCTCCTCACGTGTCAGGAAGGCAGAAACAGATTTCGAATTGATGTTGGGTAGTGGGATGTGCAGCGCTGACAGGACAGGGTCGTCCCGTACGTGGTCCACAATGCGCTTGTACTGCGCTCTTACTATCAGACTTATTTTGGTTGGAGTGTGTGTCTGTTTTGCCGGTGGTCTGTTTTTTAGCATTTTTATTATTAAGTACAGGAGGCATGAGTCTTCTGTAATCTGTGCTCCATGAGAATGGGTCAACCTGGCAAATTTGTTTTTTTGTGCTGCAGTGTTCTCTGCCGTTGCCGGTCCAAGGCACCTGCCAAACAGTGTGTAGCCCCATTTGGATTCATATTTTTTGACAAAATTTACTGCAGACTTGTCGTGTTCATGTAGTTGACTAGCAGCGGCCTTTATCCGCTGACGAATGTCGGCTGGGATGATGTGCCGATCACTGTCATCCACTAACAGCAAAAGCTCCATTGCTAGACTTTCAACCTCCTCGAATCCTGGAAGGTGAAGTTTACTTGAGCCCATGGGAACGTCCTGCTGCGCTGGTCTCACTTCCGCTGTGACCTGCTTGTCTGAAGTGAGCACAGAGTGTTCGGGATGGAGGGAGTCAATGGCGTCCTCACTGGCGTCGTCCTCAAGGCTGATACCCTCATCACAGCCTTCAGCATTGTCAGGGTCCAAAGATCTGTCTGATTCTTTTTCTTCCTCATCTTCACAGGATTGCTCCTTCTCAACTGCAAGAAGAAAAACAAGACATTTAATGAAAAGGTTTATTCAAATGTACAGATATTTGAAACACATACATTTCACGTTCATTTACAATTACTGAGTATTTCAGCACGGGTTCTGTAAGCTCGGTCAGCAAAGTCTTTGGCATTTTACCTTGGCTGATGTAGTATTCCCTGGAGGTAAAGTTGGTGGACTGGCACAGTGCATACTCAACACCCAGGAGCTCCTCCTCATCAGGGCTGGTGTACGACTGGGAGGGAGCACTTGTTTAAGCCAGACTTCACAGCACCCATGCCGCTCCCTTAAACAGAAGCTCCGACTGCTGGTTGAGCAGCTGAATGCGTTGCTGATCCACGCAGGAAGACTGAGAGTTGCTGGTGGGAAAGAGCAGCAGAGACTCCATCCGGCTGTTCCACTGGACCGCAAATGATATGAGGTACACCTGTAATGACGGCGTTGAAAGTTAGACGAGCAAACCACGACAAAGACATGAGAAAGTAGCCTCAGCCTGTGTGGGTTTGTCAGAAATGATGCATCTGCTTCCAAGCAGCAAAGCCGTCTGTTTTGGGCTCATTTACTCATTTAGCTGAATAAAACATTTGTTTTCATCATTAAATTTTGTGAAGACAGAGCAGATAAATACTACACACCTGAAATGGCATGATGCCACACCTGTGGGAGGGAACTGCACGGGGAAGATGAGCATGCAGCCCTTCCAAGGCGTTCGTCCCTCGTCGACACTTGAACCTTTGGAGCTCCACGCCGTTCAGTGTCACCACCTTGGTGCTGACGTATAACTGAATGCCAGGCGGGTCCTGCAAGAATTCAAATGAAAGTCAGCTTTAATTTTTTTTTTACTTTAAAGTTATATATTTTGTGGGTTTTAAGTGTTTGTGGAAGCTTTCTTTTTTTTTTGTTTTTCAAATGAGAGTCTAACCTGCATGCAGCTCAGATGTTTGCTCGCTGTTGCCCAGTGACTGTTGACAGCTGCTTCATCCTTAAACAGAGGGATGCCATCGATGTCCAGCCCTGCTGGTCCCTTAAACTGCTCCAGGATGAACTCCACAGCAACTGCACTGTTCTGAAACACATAGAAACATAAACCACAGACATGAAAATGCACACTTCTGATTAGGAAGTAGACAAATCTAAAGATTACATTGATATGGGACATAAATGTGTGAGTGAGAACATAGGAAACATTCAGAAAAAACATTGAATGGTTGATTTACCTCAACGCCCCTGGTAACCCGGCGAACGTAGCTCCTGATCTGGTGAGGCTTTAAAAAGGAAATCATCTCCTCATCGCTGTACTTGGACTACATTTCTTTGTTGCCGTTCTGAGCAGCAGAGATCAACAGCTGCATGTCCGCCTTGTTGTAGGCCAGCAGGGCTCCAGCCATGGCGCTCATGAAGACTCCATACTTGGCGTGAGTCTGCCTGATGACCACAGCATCCCAGCGGTGCAGCCAGTGACGAATGTCGAGCCGGATCACCATGCCCTCTTCAACCCAGTCGGCAAACAAGGATTCCAGCATGGACGTGCCGCCGACGCTAAAATCATGTGACATTTCTAAACTGTCATCCATGTACAATGTCAGGATAATTTGTCTGACATGTAAATCCAGATTTTTGGTGAGATGTGAATTAGCCTCATGGACTAAAGGGTTATAAGTGACTAAATAAACATGTTTAGGATGTAAAAAAATAATCTTATTCTGTGTCACACATTATGTGGTTCCAATAGTGATCAAAAGTGTAACTTACCAACAGCAGTGAGTGTCGGCATACAGTGAGCTTTTTTCATTTGCACACATTTCATTTGATGAGAAATAAAGCTGCTACCTCTGAAAGATGCACAGCCTCCTCTCCTGCACCACAGGAAACAATCGTTCCGAAAGTCGTTACATGGGTGGAAACTGCGACATCAGATGACACCAGGACGTCCTCTGCAAAAAAAAGTATACGTGAAAACACCAGTAAGTCAAAAGTATACTTATATTACCTTGTCATGTGATACTCATAAATGAACAAATACCTGCTAATGTAAGAAGCTCAGCATCTTCAATGTACCCAGGATGGTGCTGGCTGCTGACAGGAGGAGCAGAGGTTTCCTCCTGTTTTGCTTTGAGTTTCTGTGGGGAAGAAGCATATTAACTGTTCATGTAGTTAGAAAAGATCAGCATAAATGTCTCTGATCAATGTGACGGACGTGTATGAGGTCCATTTTTTATTATGGGATGGTTACCTGTACTCTCCTGTCCAGGTGAACTGTAATTGAAGGGAACTGCTTCACCAGCTGCAGCAGCCTCTCCTTCTGCCACTTCATGGCTTCATTTTTTTCTCCTTTTACGATGAATTCTGCCAACAACCAAACAATCCATCCCACGTCGTTTTCAAGCAGCCACTTGAATGTTTGGCCAGCATATTTTCCAAAGGTGATGATGAAGGAGAAAAATGTCTAGTTCGCCTTTGAAGATACTTTCTTTGCGTGTTCAAAAAGTTGAAAACAAGAAAATCACGGATTCCTTTGGATAAAAGATAAACAAAATTTATTTCCCTAACAATATTTCTAAAGCATAGTAAAACACCCCAAAAATCATAACGAGCGCCCGGGTTCTCAGGAATTTCCAGAGCTGGCAGAGCGCCTAGTTTACGGGCGACTGACCATGCCAGCAATTTCAAAAAGAGAACAACAGAGATTCCTTGAGTGCAGACTTTTAAACATGTGGTCAGAATCTCCTCCCCCGGAAACAAGATGGCTGCTGTATCTCCGCCTCTGGCTGCTCAAGATTGGCTGACAGAGGAGCCCGCCTACTTCCTCCAGTCCATCACAGCATCTGGTCTCTGGGGGAACCTCACAGATGGACACGGTACGGAATCCCCATGGGTGGCAGGAACTGTCACCGCAGGAAGTCGATCCTAGAGCTTTGTTCTTCACACGTGAACGGACGCCTGGAGTGGTTCCCACACCTACAGTACCAGAGATAGTTAATGTATGGCCCATGTCAGACCTGCAACCAAATGGCCTTAGAAGATCAAAGACTGTTTCTCCTGAGGGGGGATGAGATTGAAGCTGCATTCCTGAAACCCCTCCCATATGCAATTTAAGGAAGCTTCTTTAAAGCACATAGGATGTTAAAACACACACACTTCAGCAAATGACTTAAATTTTATTACATAGAAGATAAGACTGACAACCCTACTGAAATTACCAAAAATATAAATTCCTTCAATGACTAGAGCTGCAAGCCACAACTCTCTACCAGACTTTTTTACAGCTTCTTCTGCAGTGATGCTGTTTAACCAGACGGGATCTACTGTCCTGGATTCTTGTTCTACCTGTCAAGCTAAACTCGTGCAGGTCAGCCGCGCTTCATCCGGTCTGTACAGCGGGATCGCGGGATACAGATGCTGCTTCAGGTGCGCCTGCAGATGCTGCTTCTGCGTGAAAATCTTCTCACATGAATCACAGCGAAAACCTGGCGGTGTGGTGTGTGTCTTCACGTGACGAGCGAGATTCGACTTAGAAGAAAATTCTTTCTTGCAGTACTCACACTCCAGAGACGGATCCATATTAATTTCGCCCCTAAATAACGTTATAACTAATTTAGAAATGAATTCAAATGACTGAAAAGCGTCAAAAATGATTACTTGCCCATGAAACAAACTCCAGCAGTAGCTTGAATGTTGTCTGTCCGAGAGAAATCCAAATAGCCGTTAAATTCAAAATTAAACAACATTACAGTCGCAAGGAAGTAGCTGAAAGCTGATTAGCTGTCTGACCGCGCAGGGGGAGAAGGAGGGGCTCGCCCCGATCGCGGATTGGCAGGGAAGGAGGGGGGGGGGGGTCGCTCAACTCTTGGCAACGATTGGTTTAGTTGAGGACAGAGCTCCCTGAACAGGACTCAATGATTGGTTGACTGAGCAGCAGGGTAAGGATATGCAAGAGCAGATGCCTGGGAGTAACAGGTCCTCTAAGTTTTCCCGCTTTTTTGTCAGGCATTTGTGTCTTTGTTTTTCTCTGTCACGACCGTTTGGTGCGCACACCACCAGAGAGCGCACTTGCCAGGAAATCACACACACAGCTGTGGCTTTCTTTCTTTCTTTCTCTTTTTTTTTCCTTGACATGACTGTTGTGTGCTTCATCCAAACTCTTCGGTGCTGACTGCTCTGCAGCTGGCTGAAGTGCAAATGCACAAGCCTGCCCCCATAAAAACGGCGGCGTCTCGCTGACGAGCCCACGCAGGTGTGTGAGTGCGCGCGTTCAAGGCTGTTTCGGCGCACTTGCTGGGGTGAAAGGTCACCGTTTTGGCTGCAGGTGGGTGCGTCCGCTCAGCAGGTGAACCAATCAGTGGCACAGAGTGGGTGAAGGGGCAGCTGGGAGCAGGCAGGAGCCTGGCGTCCCGGAGTGCAGCATTAAAATGGCTTTCCTGGACCCTGCCGTTTGTTTACGGCCATACCACCCTGAACACGCCCGATCTCGTCCAATCTCGGAAGCTAAGCAGGGTGGGGCCTGGTTAGTACTTGGATGGGAGACCGCCTGGGAATACCAGGTGCTGTAAGTTTTCCCGCTTTTTTTGTCAGGCATTTGTGTCTTTCTTTTTCTCTCTGTCACGACCGTTTGGTGCGCACACCACCAGAGAGCGCACTTGCCAGGAAATCACACACACAGCTGTGGCTTTCTTTCTTTCTTTTTTTTTTCCTTGACATGACTGTTGTGTGCTTCATCCAAACTCTTCAGCCAGCACCGAGGTGCAAATGCACAAGCCTGCCCCAATAAAAACGGCGGCGTCTCGCTGACGAGCCCACGCAGGTGTGTGAGCGCGCGCGTCCAAGGCCGTTTCGGCGCACCTGCTGGGGTGAAAGGTCACCGTTTTGGCTGCTGGACCCTGCCGTTTGCTTACGGCCATACCAACCTGAACACGCATATGCGAGTGCAGGAGGGCGTGACGTTGGCGATTTTTGTATTCTGACGGTTGGGTGAGTTTTTTCGGCGTGTGTTTGGTGTTTCTGCCTTTTGTTTTTTCTTTCCTTAGTATTGTTTTTCTTTTTCCTTGGCTGTCTGCATCTGGCCTTTATTTTTGTGTGTGTGTGTGAGTGTGTGTGCGCTTTTCTCCTCCTCCCCACAGTCTTATGACTGTTGGGGAGTAACTTCTTCAGTCTCTTTTCTTCTGTTCTCCTCCCTTCGACACGAGTTTCTCCGAGTAAAGGATGTGGACGGGCACCAGTGTTGCTGATGGAACGCGGTTTGTTAAAGTTAAATTTAATGACAGCGTGCAGTCTTTGCCTTATTCGGCCAAATTCAATACGGCCACAGGACCCAAATTTTTTCGGATGATCCACGATAAGCAGGTGAAGGTCTGCAGGATCTGCATCCGACCGGGGCACATTGTCAGGGACTGCCTGGACTTTTTATGTAACAAGTGCGGCATTCAGGGGCATTATGCCAGGGAGTGTGTTTCTTCGGTCTCGAAGTGTGCTGTCTGCCTCAACACGATGAAGAACAGTGTGTGTCTGAGTGACAGTGAAGAGACCGCGGCCTCTGACGTGAGCGACAGTGAGCATGACAGCGTATCGAAGGAGGAAAGCCTGTCTCCGTGTCTGACGGACGCGTGTCCGCCGCGCTCCACGGCGCCGCAGCAGCGGGACAGCTATCCACTGAGGGAGGAAACGCTCTCGGACAGCAGGGGGCTCAGGGAAGCCTGGACCTGCTCCGAGCGGCGGAGGTGTCGGAGGTGCACCTGCTGTCGACAGACGCTGTTCCTGTGAGGGAGGGTGAGCAGCAACTGACAAATGCCACTACTCCCATCCGGGCGGGGGGGGCCCACGGAGCTGGTCCTGCCTCGATAACGTCTGGACCCGTAAAGGGGGGAGCTCAGCACCGGAGCTCTGGCTCTGCCCCTGTCCGGGCGGGGGGGGGGGGGGGGGGGTCCACACAGTTGGCCCTACCTTGTTGACATCCGAGCCCGTGGAGGGGGGAGCTCAGCGCCAGAGAGCTGGCTCTGCCCCGGCCCGGGAGGGAGAGGCTGCGGACCTCATCCCGACGGCTGCCTTTTTATCCCCTCAAGTAGTAAAGACATCTGGAAATGTTGCAGGAGTGACGGCGGAAGTAGTGACCGGTTCGGATATGAAGGTTGACGTGCTTGTGCGTCCGCAGAGGAGGTCGCGGTCTCTAAGGAGCACTAGGCGATCGAAGAAGAAGAAGCAGGAGCAGGTGTAATGTCCCTGTTAGTCCTCTTATTTATGATCAGACTCCTCAGTCTAAATATCAGGGGAGTTTGCAGGATGGAAAGGGTATCAGAGATTCTGAGTGAACCTTGTGACATTCTTTGTCTGCAGGAGGTGCACTGGGATGCTGAGACCCGTGTTGCAGCTGAGAGGCTGTGGGCGGGGTCCGTCTTTTATGCGGCGGGTCCTTTGCGCTCAGCGGGGGTTGCTGTCTTCTTAAAGTCTGCGGTTTTTGACAGGGTGACACTTCGGGAGGCGGATCCTGCAGGCCGAAAACTGATTATTGAGTTTGAATGGGCGAGGAAGAAGATGCGGTTATTTAATCTCTATGCTTCAAATAATGAGAGGGAAAGGAAGATTTTTTTCCGTTCCCTCCGGCCGTTTGTGACACCTCTGTCACAAACGGCCGGAGACTTCAACACAGTCCTGTCACCAGCAGATGTCTCGGTCAAGAATGTTTTCAAGGCCGATTCTGGAAGGCGGGAAATTTTCTCCGTAATGGCAGACTATAACATAGTTGACGTGTGGAGGCTGTTGAACCCTGGGAAGAGGGGTTTTTCCAGGAGACAGATGGTCAATTCTAGACTGCTTTAAAACACCCATCACCATGTTTTCTCTGCAGGTGCGGTGACTCGTTTGGTTAACTGCGTTTCATATCGTGCAAATGTGTGGAGCGATCACTCCTGGGTGGAGGTGGTGCTTGACACGGTTGGTGCTAGGAAAGGTGGGGGTCAATGGATTTTAAATAATAGTGTGTTGGGTGAGGAAGGGTATCGAAGGAGAATTAAATCTTTATTGCGGTATTATAGTGATCATCTGGAGGATGATATGGATTTATTTTATTGGTGGGAGGAATTGAAGGCCAGGACCCGGCATTCGACTGTTGCATATTGCAAAAAGAGGAAGTGGAAAGCTCAGGAGGTGGAAAGGGACGTCAGGGCGATTCTAGAGAGAGAGGCAGCTCTATTACCAGAAGACCCAGATAGAGATGCCACAGTCTATGAAGCTGCCCTGGATCAGCTAAAGAGTTTTCAGGTGGAAAAGTGCAGGGCGGCTGCATTGAGGGCAAGGGTGAGAGACTTCGTGGAGGGTGAGAGGTCCTCTGCTTTCTTTCTTGGTCTGGAAAAGAAAAGGCAGGACAAATCTGTAATCAGGTCACTGTATGATGCTGGAGGGACCATCTGTACAGAGACTGATGAAATTCTGGGAATTGTTGAGGATTTTTACAAGGGCCTGTTCAGTAGTGGTGGTTGTGATGAAAATGCTGTTGAGGCTTGTGTGGGATGTTTAACAGCTAGGGTGGGAGACGAGGATAGGAAAGTGTGTGATGCGGACATTACAGTGGATGAGATCTGGAAGGCCATTAGTAGACAAAATAGGAATAAATCTCCCGGGGCTGATGGTTTGACCGCAGAATTGTACCAGTGTTTTCAGGATGAACTGGTGCCTCTTCTGTCTAGAGTGTTTGGTTCGTTCTTTCTGGGGCGACTGCCTACACCCTCTTTTTGTTTGGGAATTGTAAAATTGTTGTTTAAAAATAAGGGCGATAAGGCGGATCTCGAAAATTACAGGCCAATCACACTTTTGAACATTGACTATAAAATCTTAACGTCTGTGTTGGCTAGTAGGTTGAAGGAGGTGCTCTCCTCCATTCTGGGGTCTTCACAAGCATATGGGTTTCAGGGTAGAACGATATCGGACACGGTTCTCTCTCTTATCTGCACGGTGGAGCACATGGAACGGTCGGGTGGTTTCTTTTTGAATGTTGATGAACACTGGTTTTTGTGGAGGGTGTTAGAACGTTTTGGATTCGGGGAGCTGTTTATCTCTAGGATAAAGACGCTTTATACCACTGCTATCAGTAAGGTGCTATGTAATGGGCTTTCGACTGGTGGTTTCAGTATCGGTAGATCAATCAGACAGGGCTGCCCATTGTCTGCTATGCCATTTAGTATCGCGGTGGAACCCCTGGCGGGCATGATTACTGCTGATGGCAGTCTTCGGGGTGTAGTCACGCCTGCCGGAGGGAAACTAAGATCTTGACATATGCGGATGACACTAGCCTAGTGTTGAACGATGTGGCTAGTGTCGATGGGGCCCTGCGACATCTTAGGACTTACTGTGATGCCTCAGGCGCTAGGGTGAACATAAACAAATCGGAGATTTTCTTTTTGGGCGGCACCGTCGGGACGATTAATCGGTGGGGTTTTAAGGAGGCCACGGATGGGGTTAGGGTGCTGGGAGTCTGGTTGGCCAGAACCTCTAGGGACACTGTCCATAAGAACTGGAGAGAAATGGTGAAAAAAACTCGCCCTGGTTTTAGCACTGTGGAAGATGAGGAGGTTAACCCTGAGAGGTAAAGTCACGGTTTTAAATTCACTGATTTTCTCAAAGATTAACTACATATTGTCAATTCTGCCTCTGCCAGTTCATTTCCAGACACGCATTAATGAAATTCTGTCTCTTTTCTTATGGGGTTTGAGGGCCAACCAGATTTCCAGGCTGACACTATCTCGGACTGTACAGGGGGGCGGTCTGGGTCTGGTGGAAATGGGCGCCAGGAAGAAGGCTTTGCGCCTGAAACTGGTTGCTCGTCTCCTGGACCCGGATCAGGCCCCTCACTGGAAGGACTATCTAGAGGATGGCTTCTCTCAGTTTTTTCGTCCCGGCCTTGCTGTCTTCTGCCAGAGGCGTTCGATAGCGGCTTTACCGGATTTAAGTCCTCTCTCCGTGGAGCTGTTGTCGGCGTGGCATTCAGTGAGCAGTTATATTGTTCAAACCATCTTCACCCCGTACCAAGTTTTACATCAACCGATATTCCACAATCCTGTGCTCATGCATAGCAGTCTTCCCCTCCAGTGCAGGCTGGAGAGGTCTAACCTCTCGGAGCAGGGGGGCAATGTTGTGGCGGGTCCGTCATTTGCCCGTGTACGGCCGGTCGGGCGATGTAAATAAATCATTGGGCGTGGATCGAGGGGAGCCTCCTAAGGTTTCATATGAGCGGGATTTGACGATTCATGTAGAACTATTAGGAGCAGATCCCATGTCGGTTACGGAGCTGATTAGGTACAGCAGGTTGTTGTGTGGGGTCGTGGTCATCTGTCGGTCGGTAGGGAGCAAACGCTTTGAATTGATGATGTCCAATGCGGTTGGGAGGGATAAACTCTTGGATGGATTTAAAATAGGAAACATAGGTCTCCTTTCTAGGACTTCCAGCGTATATAACAGACGAGGAAATTCTGGAAAAGTTGGAGGGTTGGAAGGTGTCGGTCGTGTCTCCGATTAAAAGACGAATGTGGCCGGAGACTAGTGTGGCAGACGGGACACGTTTTGTTAAAGTGAAGTTTAATGAGAGCGCTCAGTCTCTGCGGTATTCTGCCAAGTTTCATACGGCAACTAGGCCTGAATTTTTCAGGGTGATCCACGACAAACAGGTGAAGATGTGCAGGATCTGCATTCGGCCGGGGCACATTGTGAGGGAATGTCCGGAATTTACGTGTAATAAATGTGGTGTGCAGGGACATTACACCACAGAATGCAAGTCTACCCTCTCAAAGTGTTCATGTCTGCTTTAACCCTTGTGCTATCTTAGATGACCCCACCCTTACTTTGACGTGTTCTCCCTACCATGACAAAGGTGGATGAAGGTGGAAAAATGTCATGTAATCCATTGAACCAGTGAAGATCACAAATCTTTGAAGAAAAAAGGTTCAGAGCACAATCTAGTGTGTCTAGATGACCCAACTTCCAACGGTAAAGTCCCTAGGATAGCACAAGGGTTAATAGAACAGACCAGTGTGTCTGAGTGAGAATGAGGAGGACGCAGCATCTGATGCAGAAGAAGAGTCAATGAGTGACGTGTCTGCGGAGGAGGTGCGTTTGGACTCTATGAATGAAGCGCAGGTCGCTGCTGCACACTGTAGCGCATATGAAGCAGTGATCCAGTCCTCCGAAGGGGGTGGTGTCTCCGGTCAGCAGGCGGCGCAACGCAGCGTTAAAGAGAAACTGGACTCTTCTCTGACAAAGCCTACCTCAACAAGAGTATTAGTCAATCTGATGTACTCATTCCCTGAAGTGCTTTTGTATATATACATATATGTGTGTGTGTGTGTGTGAATGGCCATTCTGTGTTTCACTATTCCCTATTTGTCACTGTAAATCATCTGCACAAATTATTAAAGGTGCTACATAAACAATTCCAGTCTCCTGCCCCTCCCCCCTTGAGGCGAGAACTAGAATCATCTGATCCCTAGCCCATTATCCATTTAGCCGTTTATTCACATCAATTGGTAACTCCCGGTGACAAAGGTGCTACACGTGTTTTAATTATGGACCTACGATGGGCCGGGAAAACAATGCGGCTGTTCAACATTTATGCGTCAAATGACCAAAGAGAGGAAAAAATTTTTTCATTCACCTGAGGCCCAATATGAGTGATGATGCAATTCTGATAGGGGATTTTAACACAGTTTTGTCCTGTGTGGATTAGTCAGTGAACAACGCATATGGAGGATGTCGGCAGACAGGAACTAGTCTCACTACTGCTAGAAAATAATATTATAGCGATTTGGAGGATTTTGAACTCTAATAAAAGGGCTTTTTCAAGGAGACAGGTGGTACGAGGACAATTAAAACAATCAAGGATAGACTATTCCTTGGCGGCACAAAACATTGTGCGTTTGGTCACCAGCGCAGTGTATAGGCCACATACATGGAGTGATCATGCATGGGTTGAGGTTTTATTTGAAGGGGAGCGGGAATTTTCTGGTGGGGGTTCCTGGGTTTTGAATAAAAGTGTTCCATGTGAGGAAGCCTATCAATGCAGGATCAAGCGGTTGCTCCGTTCTTATTCAGAATGATTGCCTGCTGGGGTGAAAGGTCACCGTTTTGGCTGCAGGTGGGTGCGTCCGCTCAGCAGGTGCACCAATCAGTGGCACAGAGTGCGTGAAGGGGCAGCTGGGAGCAGGCAGGAGCATGGCGTCCCGGACCCCAGCGTTTAAAGGGCTTTTCTGGACCCTGCCAATTGCTTACGGCCATACCACCCTGAACACACATGCGCGAGTGCAGGAGGGCGTGGTGTTGGCATTTTTGAATTTGGTGACGGTTGAGCGAGTTTTTCGGCATCTTTTGGTCTTTTTCCTCTTTTTTCCCTTTATATTTTTCTTTTCTTTCCTTGACTGTCTAGCCTTATTGCTTTGTGTGTGTGTGTGGTTTTCCTCTGCTCCCCACAGTGTTATGGATGTTGGGGAGTAGATTCTTCTGTCGCTTCTTTATTTTTCTCTCCTCCTCACTTCGGCACAGTTTTCTTTTTCACGGTGGGCTTTGGTTTACCCCCCGTCCTGAGAGCATGGCTTCAGCGGGGGGGAGTTCTTCCAGTGTTGGGCAGAGGTCTAACTCCGCGAGGAATGCGGGGATTGTCGTGGCGGGTCCGTCAGCAGCAGGTGCGGCGGCAAGGCCCACTTCCGTCACGGTGGGAGGTGGGAATAAATCACTGAGTGTGGATGGAGGGGAGCCTCCTAAGGTGAAATATGAGCGTGATTTAACGATTCACGTGGATTTGTTGGGATAATATCCCGTGTCTGTCACGGAGCTTCTGAGATACAGCTGGTTGCTCTGTGGGGGCGTGTCGGTCTGTGGGAAGAGGTATGAGCTAACCATGTCTAACGCTGTTGGGAGGGATAAACTGTTGGATGGTTTTAAAATCGGAAATGATGAGCTGGTGGTCTCTTTTCTGGGGCTGCCGGCATACATAACCGATGAGGAGATTCTTGAGAAGCTGGAGGGGTGGAAGGTGTCGGCTGTGTCGCCGATTTAACGGAGTATGTGGCCAGGCACTAATGTAGCAGACGGGGCTAGATTTGTAAAGGTTAAATTTAATGAGAGTGTGCAATCTTTGCCGTATTCTGCAAAATTTAATACGGCAACGGGGCCAGAATTTGTTAGAGTGATTCATGATAAGCAGGTGAAAGTCTGCAGGATCTGCATCCGACCAGGGCACATCGTGAGGGACTGTCCAGAATTTCTTTGCAATAAATGTGGGGTTCAGGGGCATTACGCCAGAGAGTGCACTGTCACTCTCTCTAAGTGTTCTGTGTGTTTGAATAAAATGGACAATTGTGTGTGTTTGAGTGACAGTGAGAATGACGTGGCCTCCGCTGTGGGTGAGGAAGTGCTGGACAGCATGTCGGAGGAGGAGGACCTGTCTGACTCCGTGCCTGACGCGCAGGTGCCTGCTGTGCTCCACGGCGACAGAAGAACGGACGACACGTCAGCTGAGGGGGGAGGCGTTCTCGGTCAACAGGCTCCCAGCAGCTCAGACCTGTTCCGAGCGGCGGGGGATCCAGGTGAGATCCTACTGTCGACAGCCGCTGTTCCCGTGAGAGAGGGTGAGCAGCACCTGACCAATGCCGCTACTCCCATCCGGGCAGGGGGGGCCCACGGAGTTGGCCCTGCCTCGTTAACATCTGTTCCCGTGAAGGGGGGAGCTCAGCCCCAGAATGCTAGCTCTGCCCCTGTCCGGGCGGGAGAGGCTGCAGACCTTATCCCGAAAGGAGTGTCTAGAATGTGCGGCGCTGCTGCCTCCTCTCCGCTGGAGGGAGAAATCCGAAGGAGAGAGGAGAGCTGCAGTGAAATGACTCCTTTTCCTTTTCTTTACCCCCTCAGGACACAGTGGACATGACTGACGTTGTGGACAATTCAGACATGGACGTTGACAGGCTGACGCTCCGGCAGCGGAGGACACGTTCTATGAAGATGACTGGGAAGGTGAAAAAGACGAAAGCGGCGTAATGTCTCTGTTCCTCCTGTTACTTATGGTCAGGCTCCTCAGATTAAATATTAGAGGAGTGTGTACGATGGATAGAATTAAGGGTGTTTGTTTCTGTTTGCAGGAGGTACATTGGGAGACTGTAACCAGGCTGTGAAGCTGTGGGGGGGGGGGGGGGGGGGGATCTGCTTTTTATGCGGCACGTCAGGAGCGCTCAGCGGGGGTTGCTATTTTCATAAACTCTGCTGTCTTTGACAGGGTGACCCTCCGGGGAGCGGATCCTGTAGGCCAGAAGCTGATTGTGGATTTAGAATGGGCAAGAAAGAAGATGAGGTTGTTTAATCTTTATGCTTAAAACGATCAGGTGGACAGGAGAGTTTTTTTCCAATCCCGTAGGCCGTAATGTTAAAACAATCTTCGGATTGATCATGTTTTTTCTGCGGGTGTAATGACTCGTATGGTGGACAGCGTTTCTTACCGTGCACATGTGTGGAGCGATCACTCCTGGGTGGAAGTGGTTTCTGACTGGGTTGGTATTGGGAAGGGTGGCGGTCAGGGGATTCTAAATAACAGTGTATTGTGTGAGGTGGGGTATCAAAGAAGGATAAAAGCTTTGTTACAATGTTATAGGGTTCAAATGGATGATGCTGCGGACATATTTTCGTAGTAGGAGGACTTGAAGGACAGGATCAAGAAATCAACCATTGCATATTGTAAAAAGAGGTCGTGGAAAACTCGGGAGGCTGAACGGGATGCCAGGGCCATTTTGGAGAGGGAGGCATCTCTATTGGCGGGAGACCCAGATAGAGACGCTGCAGTCTATGCAGCTGCACTAGATCGGCTGAAGCGTTTCCAGGTGGAGAAGTGCAGGGTGGCAGCTTTGAGGGCAAGGGTGAATGATTATGTAGAGAGAGAGCGCTCTTCAGCCTTCTTCCTGGGTCTGGAGAAAAAGAGGCAGGAGAAGACTGATCAGATCCCTCTATGATGCCAAGGGGAATCTGTGCACAGAAATGGTGGACATTCTGGAAACAGTGAAAGTATTCTACAAAGATCTCTTTAGCGGGAGTGGATGTGATAAGGATGCTATTGAGACATGTGTGGAGAGTATATCTACTCAGGTGAGTGAGGAGGATAGGGCAGCTTGTGATGCAGACATCACGCTGGATGAAATCAGACAGGCAATTGCAAGACAGAATAAAAAGAAATCTCCTGGAGCTGATGGTCTTATGGCAGAATTCTATAGGTGTTTTCAGGACAACCGGGTGCCTCTGCTGTTTGAAGTGTTTGGTTTTTTTTTTCAGGGAAAATCGCCTTCAACTTCTTTCTGTCTAGGCACTGTTAAGCTGTTATTTAAAAATTAAGGTGGTAAGGATGATCTGGACAGCTACAGGCCGATCACGCTCTTGAATATAGATTATAAGATCTTGACATCTGTATTGTCAAGCAGGCTGAAAGAGGTTCTCCCCTCCATCCTGGTGTCTTCAAAGGCGAATGGGGTTAAGGGTAGAACAATATCAGACACAATTCTGTCCCTTACGTACACGGTAGAGCACATGGAAAAGGTGGGGGGTTTCTTCTTGAATATTGATTTCAGTAAAGCGTTTGATCGCGTTGAGCACGACTTTTTGTGGAGGGTGTTGGCACGTTTTGGGGAGTTTTTTATCTCCAGGATTAAGTCACTATATACATCTGCTGTGAGTAAAGTGCTGTGTAATGGGTTATCGACAGGTGTGTTTAGTATCGGTAGATCAATCAGACAGGGCTGCTCATTGTCTGCCATGCTATTTAGTATCGCGGTGGAACCCCTGGTGGGCATGATCAATGCTGATGCCAGTCTTCGAGGTGTGGTCACGCCTGCTGGGAGGGAAACCAAGATCTTGGCATATGAGAATGACGCTAGCCTGGTGCTGACCGATGTGGCTAGTGTCGACGGGGCCCTGCAACATTTTAGGATTTTTTGTGATGCCTCGGGTGCCAAGGTGAACATTCACAAATCAGAGATTTTATTTCTGGGCAGCAAGGTTGGGACGACGAATCGATGGGGTTTTCAGGAAGCGACGGATGGAGTTAGAATGCTGAAAGTCTGATTGGCTGGAACACCTAGGGAGACTGTCAATCTGAACTGGTCAGGTATGGTGCAGAAACTGGCTCAGGTCTTAGCAATTTGGAAAATGAGGAGATTAACTCTTAAAGGCAAAGTCACAGTTATGAACGCCCTGATTTTCTCAAAGGTAAATCACATCTTGCCGATTCTGCCACTGCCAGTTCAGTTTCAGACAAGAATAAACAAACTTCTCTCTGGATTCCTTTGGGGGTCCAGGGCCAACCAGATTCCCAGGATGACTATCTAGGGCCGTTCAGAGAAGTGGTCTGAATCTGGTGGAGTTGGGCGCCAGGAAGAAGGCATTGCGTCTGAGACTGATCGCTCGTCTCCCAGACCCCTTTCTGGAAGGACTACTTGGTAGACAGCTTCTCGCGGTTTTTTCGTCCCGGCCTTGCTGTCGTCTGCCAAAGGCACCCGATGGCAACTTTTCCAGATCTGAGTCAGTTTTCTGTGGAGCTGTTATCGGCATTGCATACCGTTAACAGTGACATTTTTCAATATATCTCCACTCCTGACCAGGTTCTACGTCAACCGATATTCCACAATCCTGTGCTCAAGCATGGCAGTTTGCCCCTCCAGTGCAGGCTTCTGGAGGCCCGTGGCTGTCTCCTTGTTGGGGATGTCATGACTGGGGGAGACTATGTAGTGTTATTGAGGTTTTCACAAGGTTTTATGGTGGCCTGAACCAGGGGGAACGGAGGAGGGTGAAACAGGCATACACACGAATCACTTCCTCTGTCCCCCTGAGGTGGCTGGTCCTCGTCAGGAGGGGCGGTCCCATGCTACGGAATGCAGGATTTTGTTTTAAGATCCTACAGGGTGGAGTGCCTGTGGATGTGAAGACCATCTCAACAAAGGCCTGGTATCGCCTGTTGATCACCCTGAAGACCAAAATTCCTGCAGCCGAGAGAGCCTGGGGATCAGTGTTTCCAGGTATGGACTTGGCAGAAATTTGGTGGAGTCTGAAAGTAGGTTTAGGGGATGTCATCTGGACTTGGTTTTAAAGTTAGAAGACGTTTCGCCTCTTATCCAAGAGGCTTTGTCAATTCTGAATTAGCTGGTCTAAGAGCTGGTATATATGTGCTCATGAGGGAGGAGTCAAGGCCCGTACACACCGGGACGAATTTCGTCGGCGAAATTCGCCTCGTGACTAAACAAAGGGCACCAATGAGAGTGTGCACACCGACGCGAAAAAACGCCAAAAACGTCAAAAAAAAAAAAAACCCAAAACGCCTCGGGTTCGTTTTTTTTTTTTTTTTTTTTTTTGACGCCCCGCGTCGAAATCTATTAGACCAATGAGAATGGCGCTTTTGCTCACGTGTCTGGAGCTTCTGAAGTTACAGTAAAACACAACTTGGGGGCGCTCAAACACAAAACTGCCTTGCTGAGCACACATACCAGCAAAGAAGACAGACGCCGAGTTGCATCTACACAGCCGCGAAGAAGACAAAGAAGATGCAGGGCAAGATGAATATAGAGTTGCTGGTCTCATTGGTGTCCGAGCACAAAGAACTGTACGACAAACGCGAAAGCGACTACAAAAATCTTGACAAAAGAGAACAGCTATGGAGTGGCATTGCACAGCAAATGGGCCTTGATGGTGAGTTTCATTTTATTTAATTGCCTTTCATGTACGTTCCAACAAACGTTTGACAATCACCATTGTTTGTGTGCTGTAGTGGAGGAGGTAAAACAAAAGTGGAAGAGCCTGCGAGACACATACACGCGGAAAAAGCGTGAAGAAGACTGCCGTAGTGGACAGTCGGCTAAACAAAAGAAGGCCTGGAAATATATGAAGGTGATGGAGTTCCTCGCTGCATCAACAGAATTTCGAAGGTAATATTGTCATTACACATTGATTAACATGATATCATTGCATGTTCCCTGTAAACAAAATTATTTAAACATTAAGCTCTGGCTTATTTTGTCAAAATGGGTATGAGTGTGGCATGGCCCACAGTGTGACTTATTGTTTCTGATGTAAACTGAATTTGTCTTTACAGTGTCCACGGTAATATTTCCCAGGAAGATACGGATGAAGGGGTTGATCAAGTAATTCGTAAAGATGTCAGCGACAGAGAAGAGGCATCTGCAAGCACATCCTCAGAATCGACCTTCTCCGGCCCAACTGTGAGGCCTACTCCATGTAACAAAAGAAAAAGACCTGAGACAGACTTCTTGGAACAGTACCTTTTGTCAAAGGAAGTGAGGGAAAACGAGAAAGAGGAACGGAGAAGAGAAAAAGAGGAACGCAGAGAGCAAAGAAGGGAACAACTGAACGATGACAATTATCTGTTTGCTATTGGTCTACTACCAAGATTAAGAAGACTGTCCCCAGCTCTACAGTCTTCGGTGCAACTCAAATTCCATCAGCTATTACATGATGCTGAGTTTGGCCAGGCCTCTTTTGCTGGTTTTCCACAGCATTCACTGGTGTCCTACAACCAGCTCCCCCCACAGACCCCACCAAACTATGGCTGCTCCACGTCATGGCAACCCTAGATTTTTACTGTATACATTTTAATTCTGTCTTTTTGTTTCATAAACGATAACGATTATCAATTATCAAATGATCATTGAAAATTCTCTTGTCTGTGGGGTGGCGGCGTCCAGGGTATGGCCGGAGGAGATATGTTTTCAACGGAAAAGCTTCATCCGCCACAATGACATGGTTAGCTTTTCCGAGCTCAGGAGCACCTGGAAGTTCACTTGGTGGGGGAACATTCAGAGTTCCATCTCTGAGTGCCTTTCCTAGTCCAGAATTGGCAAAGATTCCTCCATCACTGTTGCTGCCATAGCTCCCCACATCAACCACCAGGAAGCGGTAATCTGCATCAACTAAGGCCAGCAAGACAACGGAGAATGTACCTTTATAATTAAAGTAGAGAGAACCAGAGTTTGCAGGGGCCTGGATGAATATGTGTTTCCCATCCATGGCTCCCAAGCAGTTAGGGAAATTCCATCTTTCATGGAATCTCCTGGCTGTACTCCTCCACATCTCTTCAGTTGGCACAGGCAAATGTTCATCTCTGAGGCAGTCCCACAATGCATCACAGGTTTCCCTCACTATGGAAGCCACAGTTGACACACCAAGTCAAAAGCTGGACGCAATAGTGCGGTACGAGTCCCCAGTGCTTAGAAAACTGAAACAGAAATAGACAAATACTAGTTTTTAACAACGCTTCACGTATGTTTACAACATTCATTGAAGTGAATAACAATGTAAACGAACTCACCGTAAACACACGGCCAAACGCTGTTCTGGGTCGATTGGTTTACGGTAGTGTGTCTGTTCTTTCGTCAGCGAGGGAGACAGTTGTTGAAGTAAATTTTCAAACTCACTGACGGACATTCTGTAATATCCCCGAAAACGCTCGTGATACATTTTCAGCTCTTGTACCAGTCGATAAAACTCACCATGTTCTTCTCTTCTCGTAACTATGGGATGTACAAAAAAAAAAAAAAAAAAAAAAAAAAAAATCGGCGTCTTTTCCGGCGTCTTTCAGCATTCAACAGAACAATAATTTCTTCATCGCTTTAACTGGAGCTGGAGCTACTGGTGCTTGAGATATCCATGTTTTGTTTGATTCTGTGACACGCGCGTAAATACTGGCTCTCTTCTTCTGAGTGAAAGTGACTTTAAGAAGCGTACAGTTGCGCAGCGCCACCTTGTGTACAGGAGTGTTTATTTCTGTTTTACATTAAGCGCCATCTAATGTCAGGGAATGAAATTCCATGTTGGCTCGGCTCATCATCAGCGAAAATCGCCTGGGTGTGAACACAAAAGACGTGGCGAAAAACGCTGGCGAATAACGCCTGGTGAATATTCGTCCCTGTGTGCGGGCCTTGAGATTTAAAACATTGCAGTGTAGGGGACAAGTTTTGTTTACTGTCCCAGCTTCCAAATTCAGATGAGGTTCTGATATCACAGTGTCAGGCTCTTGGTGCCAAATTACAGACGATTGGACCTGGATGGGGATGAGCTGATAAGAGTTAAAACACCTGCTCAACTTTCCAAAACAGACAATGACACAATATGAAATGCTTTGGGGCGGCAATGGCTCAGGATTGGAGTAAGCCCTGGCTGCAGCCTGCAGAAGTGCTCAACAATGTGGAATGCTGGAACGCTGTAGAATGTTAACCCCGCCCACACTGAGCCCGTTAACCCCGCCCACGTTGAGCCCATGCATTTGATTCCCCTTCGTCAGCGCAGTTGTGATTGCAGGAAAAGGGAAGAATCAGTGGAGCACATTTTGTGTCATTGGATTGTATGAGGAAGAAAGACAACAGCTGGAGAATAGAGTACAGTTCATAGAGGGTGAACGGCTGAGTTTGAAGAAGTTCTTGGGAGGGGAGGAACATTTGAATGGTGCAATGGTTTTATTTTTATTCCAACTGCTACCGTCAGGCCGACGGTACAGATCCCACAAGGCTCGCACAAATAGACTCAAAAACAGTTTCTTCCCCAGAGCAGTAAACCTCCTAAACAAATGTGAATCCCATAAAAATCTATAACTCGTGCAATATCTGAAGCCATTGTGCAATATTATCAATTCCCATGTGCAATATAGTGCAATAAAGAAAAGTTATGTAGCTTGTACATATGTATATTTTTCAGTTAAACACAATTTTTTTTATCGTCTTTAGAAGATTACTTATTTATATTGTTTAAGCAGCTGGAGAGCACCGGAAATTTCGTTGTCACAAGTCTATTGTGTAACAATGACAAAGGCTTTCTGATTCTGAAGAAGACGAAGTCAGTGCAGCTCTTCTTCTGTTTCTACGCACAGAGATATTTTCAAAAATGGAGGAACGCATCAACAAAAAAACGGCAAGTCAACGAAAAGAAAACTTGTTGTGATCATTGCTTGCTTTTCCACCACAATTATTCCATTACACTGCAGATGAGGCTATTTCGAATTTTCAAATGTATTGTGCTTTATTTCCCCTGCCGTTCTAATTACGTGGTTCAGGTTTTACATGAAGCTAGTTAGTTTTTAGGTTGCGGCTCTCCTCTGGAAGTTTCTGTCAAGCCATTAGTTTCTTCCAATGTCGGTAAAACTTAGTTTATTTCACCTGTATTATTTCTGTATTTATTTAGAGACACGTTATAGTTTTAGTCGACTGTGACAAACCAACGCAGAGAAAACACAACGTTTTCTATTGTCCATTTTACTGTTACAAGAAGGATGCAGAGCATGCAGTGGCCCTCCACATGGAAACCCATTCTTTCGTGAAACACAAAGGTCCGAATACCCACCCTAATACCTAAAACCTTTGGTCCAGGACTATCTGTACTGTCCTGGATTTTGTCAATTAAAATCTAATTATTATGAGTGTTTTGCACGACGTTGAAGTTGGCTCACGATATTTGTTAAAAAAAAAAAAACACAAGACCTGGAGTGCTAAACCTGGATTAAATCATAATGTAAATAGTAAATAATACATTAAACAGTTTC
This sequence comes from Oryzias curvinotus, assembly GCA_023969325.1. Classification (NCBI taxonomy): domain Eukaryota; kingdom Metazoa; phylum Chordata; class Actinopteri; order Beloniformes; family Adrianichthyidae; genus Oryzias; species Oryzias curvinotus. Next base: position 22,719,439 of record CM043723.1, read on the forward strand.
TGATTCAACTTCAGCTTCGTTCTTAGTCTTATGAATGTGAAGAGTGTAAGACAGAAGTAAATATTAATTTCCTATCATTCCTCATTTAGAATTCAGTCATCAAGTGTGGCTAAGGATGCAGACGTACATCGCACTTTCACTGTTGCTATTGTCCAGAAACATTGGTCAATAGGTCACAGTTTTTAAAGCATTTGTGAGCGCCCCATCAAGAAGAAACACCTAGATGGAAACCAGAGGCCAGAACAGTGACTCCATCGCTGCACCTTCTGGCACCACCACAGCCGTCAAAGCCCCCATCGCTGCACCTTCTGAGACCACCACTTGTGTTTGTTTGTTTTTTTAAGATTTATGGGTTTGTGTTAATTAATATAAATAAAATATATATTCATTAGGCCTGCACAATAAACTGTGCATTTATTGTTATTGCGAAAACAGGATTTGCAACACGCATATCGCAAAATTGTAGGATATTGCATTAAATGGCAGTAATGGCAATAAATCTTATGGGAGCTTGAAGTATTTAACGATTATCGTGCATATTGTGCAGCCCTACTATTCATTTTTACTCACTGAACCGATTGAAGCAGAACCATAGATCCCGTTTGAGTTGGGCAGTTCAGTTTGAGCCCGTTTAAATAAATCACTCAAGTTCCGGAGTTCACTTCAATTGGAGTTCTTGTGTAAATATATGAAAATGCTTTACTTTTATTTTCTTATGTTACACTGTGCTTTTTTCCAGACACATTGCACACCTCCTCTCCCCTGGACCTTGGAGGACACTGAGCAGCAATGGTGTTCCAGTTTGATTTGTCATTGCATCAGCTAAAAATTTCTATTTGCTTATTATTCTTTATTCAAAATTTTTGTTCTTACACCCCCAGGGTCTGGCGAAGAAAGGGTGCTCGAACAACTGTGGTGTGTTTGTCATAATGGTAAGACCAGGGTTGTTCAAAAACAAATGATTAGAAATGATCATGGTCAATAAATGTTCCCCTGTGCATTAAAAAGTGAAAACAAGAATTAAGGACTAAAAACTGATTAATATTTATTTCTTTGATAAGTGTCCATGGTATATAAAGGTAACATTCAGAAATGTCACATGGATTCTATATATTAACATGTACTTTTTGAGGTGAGCTGAGTGTAAATTCTGGTCTGTTTGTGTCAAGTGAATTCAAGATACTTTTATAACGGTTTCAGTTTCTTTGCGTTTGGTTCTTTGATTTTCTGTGACGTTTTGAGTTTTTAACTTTCTGTTTTATTTTGTAGTGTTTCCTGGTTTGTTGTAGTTTTGTGTTTTACTTTGGGTCCCATCCTTCCTGAGTGTTTCCACCTGTGTCTCGTTTGTCTGCATGTATTTAAGTCTTGTCATTCCCTTCCTCCTGTGCAGGTCCATATTGTGCTGTTCCCTGGTTTCGAGCATTGTGCGTTTTCAAGTTTCGAGTTTCTAGCCTGCTAAGCAGTGGATTTTGGTTTGTAGTCTTTTGTTATTATTAAAGCCCCGTTCCCCTGCAATTTCCTGCCTCATCTGTCTGCGCCTGGGTACTTCCCTTCTCCCCCGTAATATTATGGGCCAGCCTGACCTGTACCCAGCAGAGAGGGCCTGCCAGCAGGCTTTGTAGGGGAAGGTGACATGAAGACCAGCAGTGGGACAGGAAGGAATGTATGGATCATTCTTAACTCACCATTTGTTGCCATCTCCAGTATCTACTCTAAGAATGACATTTTTCTTTGCAGGAAGAAGATGCCTAACTACACGGCACCATTGAGGCAGCCAAATGGGGCAAGTTGCAGTCCTTTAAAGGAAGATGTTCCCTGCCAGGTATTTTAAAGGTGGATCAAGGAGAACAGGAGATTCTTAAAGAGCTCCAAAACAGCTCCCTCATGAATGAAGATGAGAGAACGATGGAACTGAGGGAGCTTTTCAGTTTTTCAGTGGCTATGAGGCCTTTTGTTCAGAAATTATGGACAATCAAAAATTAAAGGTGTATGTACGTTTTCAGGAACAATAAATCGCTGTGTCTGCTGTTTTTGTTTTTTCTTTGTTTTGTCTATATTTGTATACGTATAATGCTATATGACTGTAGCATTACATTTATTCATCTTCTATTCCGTTTAATTACTTTTGGGGTCACGGGGCTGCTGGAGCCTATCCCTGCCACTTGCTGGTGAAGGCAGGGGACATCCTGGACAGCTCGTCAGCCTGTCGCAGGACCACAATCACACAAACACTTATGGACACTTAAAGTGACCAATTTACCTATTAAGAATATTTTTGGACGGTGGGAGGAAGGCCCGGAGAAAACCCACACATGCATGTCTAGCATGAGGTCAGGAGCTTTACTTTCCATGTTTAACCCACCTGAGACTATACACTCCTTGAGTTGTGTGAGACTGAGCACAAATACACAACAATTATTACACAGTATCTTAGTGAAACCTGGGTGTGATAAATTTTATATTGTGATATAATTTTAAATATAACAAACCTTTGATCAATAAATGACTGGTACAGTTAAACTTTATTTCCAAGAGGCTGTAGAATAAAACTGTTTCATTCGGCAGCTTTGCTCAGTCTGCCCTTTTATCCTGTAGCCATAAAATAAAAGGGAGCATTTTCCTAAAGAAAATTCTTAAAACACGATTGTACATATCCTAAAGGCAGTTAATTGCATTTATTTACATACCTTCAAACACACAAACCGGTGGAAATTCATGTTGATCGCTCGTAAAGCATGCAGAAACTATCAACATTGCTCCATTGCCCGCACATATTTTAAGTGCGTTCAAGGATAAAAGTCGGCCACACATACTTTCTCCGGGTCCATGAGGCCAGACAAAATGTATTAACTTCCTAATACATGCATGCACATGGAAACTTATAAAAGGCATATAAGAAGACAGCAATCACGGTATAAATTCCCTAATCAATTCAATATATTTTTTTTATACAGCACAAATTCGAACTACAGTCATCTCAATGGGCTTCATACCGGTAATTGTAAGGTAAACATACAATCAAAAAGGGATCATGAATATATAGAATGCATTAGGATAATACTAAACTTTAACAAAATAGACTAAACTAAGTTGGCATTCCTGCCCTTAGACTCCCCCCTTCACGGTAAGGAAAAACTCCTTAAAAACTGGTAGGTGGCAACATTGCATATGGGAACTTGTAAACTGCAAAGAAGAAGACAGAGTCAATGTGGGCGGGGTTAACGGGGTCAACGTGGGTGGGGTTAACATTCCACAGTGTGCCAACATTCCACAGCGTATCGCATTCCACAATGTTGTGCAATTCTGCAGGCTGCAGCCAGGGGTAGTTGCAGGATTGAGCAGGTCGGCCAATGATCAAAGGGTCGGCAGTTTGATCCCCACTCCCCCCAGTCAACTGTCGCTGTGTCCTTGGGCAAGACACTTCACCCTCCCCGCCTCCAGTGTGGCTCCACTGGTGTGTGAATGTGCATGGATGATCCCGGTGATGGTCAGAGGGACCGTAGCCACAAACTGGCAGCCATGCTTCTACCATCACCAAGTATACATGAGGGTTGAATGAATAATGGACACATTAAAAGCCTTTAAAAGCGCAGATAAATCTAACCCATTATTATTATTTTTTGCTATTTTTCCTTCACAACTCTGTACTGCCTGAAATTTACCAATATATGTGGACAGCTCTAAGGATTTCTCTCACATTACCTGTTACTGTGCAGAGGCAGAGAGAAGCTTTTCAAAGCTTAATCTTATCAAAATCTTCCTTAGATGCTCCAAGGCTCAGGATCGGCTATCTCTTTTAGAAGGACCGGCTATTTCTTTAAAGAAAGATGGGTCATCTTCATTTGGTACATATAGGTTCAAAATAGATATTTTAACATTCCCGATAGTTCCCACAATCATTACATAACGTCCCTTTTTAATCAATATAAGTTTTCTCAATTGTGAGACCTAGAGCCCGGTGACACAAAATGGCTACCCCTTTTTTCTTTTTACCTTCCCCATAAGGTGAATTAACAACCTGGCCCACCCAATCTCTTAAGTTTCTGATATTCCTTCTCATCCAGATGTGTCTCTTGAAACAAAGCAATTAAACAATTTAATCTTTTCAACTGGGAAATAATTTGTTTTTTTTTTTTTTTTTTAATGGTATTATTGACTCAGTTTACGTTATAACTAACCACAACAACTTTGTTCATGATAAATAAGTGTACAACTGGAAAGTTTTCTGCTGAGTGCTGTTGGGTTAAAACAACCTGCAACATCATAACAATTCCAAAAGGAAAAGAAAGACAAACAGACCAAGGTACCTTTACGAGGAGAGCAGACAGATCTACCCAGTAAACAATCTCTCTCCTCTCTGGTGCATATTCTGCTGCCTCCTCTTTTAATAAGTTGTTTTGGGTTGTCCCCAAGTTACACATGCGCTGAGCTCCAAGGAGGGGAAACAGATAAAAACACAGCTGCAGCGCTATCAGAAACATTAATTGCAACATGTCCATACTTCATCTCTGGACCTACAAAGCCGTTTCTCACGGATAAACTAACACAGCTGTGTCTAAAATGAATCAAAGGACGCTCTAACAGGTTCTCAGGAGAATGCTAAAAAGACGCAAAGATAAACATTTTCTCCCAAGGGCGTCACCTCCACCTTCCAACTGAGCTGAACATTTTTCAGAACTCAATACACAGTTATGGACCTCCAATAATCCAGTGGTCAGCCCCAGGAACAGCAGCAGGTAGCTAATCCAGCCTAGGACCTCTCACTCCCGTTCTTTCATGAGCAGGGAGCTTGCGCTTCCTGGGTAAATTGCACATAGTGCGGTGGCAACGGTCTTCCAGGGTTTCCCGTGGTTGCGCTTTAGTCGCACACAGACTCATCCAGACAGACCCATCTAACAGTTTCACTTTCTTCTCTTAATTTACTTATGGCCGAATAATACAAAATAAATAAAGTTGAAATTGTAAAGTCACCGGCAAACATTTATTATTTTTAATGTCCCTGCAGCCGTTTACATCTTATCTTACCACCTTGCCTACTTTACTCATGTCCAACACAATCTGGGTCTTTGTGGCCTCCACTGATGAGGGCTCTAATGTCCGCTGTGCTCAGCTGCAGTCGGTTCTGTCTTCTGTCGTTGTAGTGGGTTTTCCATCCATCTCTGGCTAATTCCATTTCTAAGACATCTCTGTCCTTCATCTCCACATTTACTCCCAGCTCCTTCAATGTAGGTTTTGCTTCCACTAAAGAGGGGGACAATCTTGCGCCTGATTGCATGAAGATTCTCAGCTGGGCCGGATATGGTGACTGAGCTCTGATGTTTTTCTCCTTCAACCTTTTAATAACCTCTTGCACCTTTTTTATTTTCTTCTGTAACTCAGATGAGTAATCCTGGTCAAAATACACTTTGTGCCCTTGGAACTCAACTTGATGTTGCTTCCATGCCTGCTGCAACACAGCTTTGTTTCACTTGAAAGTCCAGAAAGCGAACTATGATGGAGCGTGGTGGCGCTGTTGTGCTTCTGGGTCTTGGTCCCAGGGTTCTGTGAGCCCTTTCCACATTGATGTTGATCTCTTCTCTGATTTCCAGAGCAGTTTGAAAAAGAAATGACACAATTTTCACCATGTCATCCTTCTCAGACCCCTCTGGAATTCCATAAAGTCAAATGTTATTACGCCGGAGTCGGATTTCCATGCCATCGCACTTGCTAGCGAGGCTAGCTTCTCTGTGTAGGAAGTAGCTCACTACCTTCTCGTGCTGTATGTGGCTATCCTCCTCAGCACTAACTCGATTCTCCACTTCAGTTAATCGCTTGTTTAGACCTTCAGTGCGTTGTTTCAGCTCGTCTATCGTATATTCCAACCCGTTTAGGGAGCTTTTCAGGTCGCAAAAAGAGTCCATATTTTCTTTTGGAACTTCCTTAATTCCGCTAGCATCTCGGACTAAGCATTGGCATCCGCCATGCTTTTCCCTGGTGTAGCTTCGGCTAGTGTTAGCTGTTTGGAGCCTACTTTTCCTTCATCATCTCTGTTTCCTTTAGCCTCTTTTTTGTTTATTCTTTGGATCGACATCGTCCCTGCAGTGTCAGTCTCGTAAATTTTGCATTTATTTGTCAGTAGACTTTTTTGAAATTGGCTTTTGCCAAGAGTCTGTCGGAGCTAGTCATTTACGTGCTCACCTCAGCCATGACGTAACCGGAGTCCATTGCCTCGTGGTTTGTTTTGTTTTTAGCCAGCAAATTACTCATTTTGCATCATGCTTGAGTAATAGCTAGCTTGTTTGGCAGACTACTCTGTAGAGCAGCTAGAGGCCGCGGTTTTTCAACTATTAGAGAAGCACACCATGGGCTTTTATGTCATCAAAAAAGAAGCTGAAGGAGAAGATCCTGCAGAGGTTAGAGTGATCCTAATGGAAAACTAAATGCTCCGGCCAGAGCATATGCAGCAATGTGTCGAGCAATTGTATGCAATCAACCTTGCTTACCCCAAGGAACTGAGATACTACTACAAGTTCATTCAGAAGGTGGTTATCCAAATGAATGGAGTAAAGCCTTTCCCAAATCCTTGGGCTCAAAAACAAAATTAGCACATCTGGGGCGCTGAAACCAAACTTCTGGACATGACTGAGCTGTTTGTTATTCAGAGGAGAATGTTGGAAAATGACCAAAAAGCCTTTATGTTGTGATTGTTTTGATTAGAACTTTCAATTTGGGTTTGCTGCTGCCTTTTTCACTGTTTTTTTGGCGTTGTATACCTATCCTTTACTGGTTTGTGCAACTTTTTTTTTTTCCTATTTTGGGGATCACACTTTGACTTTTGAACAAATGGGATAATGCAAGTTTAGATTTGGGGTAGCAATGTTGTCTTTTTATTAAGCAGTGTTCAATGAAAGCATGGTGAATGTTGGTTTGAAAAAATCCTAATATTACATATTTACTTTATAAAACATTTGTGAAGGTATTTTGTGTGTGAGACTGCTATTTGCTATTGTAACAAACATTTTCATTGGAAACAATTAGATGGTTTATACCCAATAAACCTTTTCCACACACCATTTTCTAACTTGAGCAAAAATATTCATCTCCTAAAGAGGATTCAGCTGCAGGATCAGAGTGCTATCAGTGCAAAGTTTGCTCAGGAATGGTAGCAGAAAGGAGTGAGCACATCTGCACACACAGTGAGGCCAAGACTTCTAGAAGATGGCCTGGTGGCAAGAAGGGCAGCAAAGAAGCTACTTCACCAGTGTGTGAATGTGTGTGTGACTGGGTGAATGGGTCCATGACTGTAAAGCGCTTTGTCCTTGTAGGAAGAAAGGCGCTATATAAGTATACGCCATTTATTGTCTAGAAATACAATAACTTCAAACTATATTATTGTATATACCATGTCATCAAATCAGTGTCAGGTAAGCGTGTCAACTACACTGCCTGTAGGGATTTAAGGTCCACCAGTTTTCAGTATTCAACAACAGTATCACTACAGTTTTATGATCTTACAGGGCCAAAATTTCATGCAACAAATTATCCAACAATCTTCAAATTAAGTACAAGTAATCCCACTTTTAGGATATTTTAAAGTAACCACTTTACACAATTTTGTCCAGTGTTTACAATTACAGCATTTGAATGCTGCATTGAAATTTAAGAGTTTTTGATGTTTGGCAACTGACCTGCAGATAAATTGGTCATTTGGTTGAAATCCAATCAAAAAAGGAAGATTTTTTTTCCATGCATACAAATGCATAGTAAATTAAGAACAAGTTTGCTAAATGAAAGAACATAAATGATTAAACAGAACAAAAAAGACAGTAAAATCTGCTGTAATTTCAATAGAACTTCTCTTTCAGTTTCACAGTCTGCCACAGAGAACCCCACCAACAATCTCTCACACAACTATGAGCTAACCAGTGCAGCACTGAAACAAGCTGATTATATCCAGAAGAGAAAACGAGAAACGAGGAGCAGCTGAGGCCATTTATGGACAGCAGGTGAACACAGCTGCAAGTTACAATTGCTGTGAAACAGGAAGAAAACTTTTCAAAATAAAAGTAGAGTCTCAGAAATGAACTTTATAAACATGATCAATCAACAAACAAAAGCACAATATTGTCAATGAACCCACAGCAGGTCAGAAAAAGACAAGTTTAGAGAGTAGAGGGTCCAGTAAATATTCCCCTAAATATCACTTCATTGATTCTTTTTTTTAAACCATCATGTATGAGTTTTGACTCACACACAAAATTGAATGTGTTTGTTTCATGACAAAATGTGTTGCATGTGTCTGTGCACAAAAAGCCATTTTTGGTACAAATAAAAAATAAAGTTAATGATTGAAGCCTTTCTGGAACAGGGTTAAACAGAGGCTAAATGGAAGGAAAATATTGTTTAAATGGGACTTTAAAGTAAAAAATGTACAAGAATATATATATATATATAGTTGTAATAAAAATACATGTATGTTTAATGTATTTGAAGATTTTTTTTACATAAAAGATTCAATATTCCTTTGGAACCATGCAAATTCTGTTCATCTAAAAATGAAACATTAGAAGATCTCTTTTACAGTTGAAACCAGATAAAAATATTTTTGACTAATATTCACAATTGGTTGTCACTCAAAGTTTTAAATATTCCCTTTTTTCCTTACCTGATGTTCTTTTCTATATGAAAAATCTGGACCCGGGAATTTCTGATGTCATCAATGTTATTATTTTACGCAAAAATTTCATTCATTTATGTAAATGCCCTTTATTTAGTATTTTTCTGAGTATTTTAAGTGTCTTAAATGCATTCCAAGCAAAAACAAAAAAAAACTGCAGTAATTTATCAAAATATATTAAAAGCATTGGTATTTTGAATCATTTTTTGCCTTGACTTTGCCTATTTTTTAAATTTTGTTTTGTTTTTTTCTCTATATGCGCATTTATAATGTTACATATACATATATATGTATGTATCCATATCTATATGTATGTATATGTATATATGTGTATGTGTATATGTGTATATGTATATATGTGTGTGTGTGTGTGTATATATATATATATATATATATATATATATATATATATGTATATGTATATATACACACACATATATATATATACACACACACACATATTTATATATATACATACGTATATGTAGGAGGAATGAGCATCATAATACACCTAAAAGCTAAAAAAAAAAATTGATTTTGAATAGCATAGCCCTTAAACTTTTACAAAGATTTCAAATGAAAACAAGATTAATATTTCATAAGGTATGATGATGATCTACAAGAAGTGGAGTCAGATGGTGAATCTGATCCAGAAAACCAGCAGTCATCCTCATTATCTTGATCAACGTCACATACAGATAAGATCATCTCATTAAAGACATATAGTGCCACGGAACCAAAGGTGGTCACATGACTTTTTTATGAAGCCCATTGAGACTGTTGTTGGACTATATAAATAAAATTGAACTGAATTGAATTGACTTGCCACGCAACAACAAAAAAGAAAGAAAGCTGGAAAGTTTAACACAAAAGTCTCAGTGTACCGTTAAAATGAGCAGAAACAAGGCCACCAGAAGGGTATGGGACATAGCGCACTAGCGTTCACTCTGCAAAAAGCCTAATTTGAAAACAGACAGACATTTGGAGCGAAAAAAAACGACAGACGAATGTTGACTATGCCATTAGCCTCCCAGTGGGATTGAAACAGAGAAAGATAGAAGTTGAAGCACTTTGTAACAAAGGTGACAGAGAACACAATCTACAGGTGTAGACGGAGGGAGAACTTGCAACATGGAGACGGCCTTTTAAGGAGGCATTGGCAAAGGAATATTTACCATGCCAACATTTTGGAATGTTCAAGAGAACTGAACTCTGAAGACATGAACATTCATGTAGAAAAAGAATACTGGATATCAACAACGGAAAAAGAAGCAGAATGCAAATAGCCTCATTCATTCATTCATTTTCTATACGTTTCTATACGTTTTTCCCTTTCGGGGTCACGGGGCTCCGGCAAATACCCTCATGTCATCTTATTTCGATTCAAATAAGATACAAATAATTATTTGCAAAAAAAGGTCAGGAACAGTCTCAGCAAAGGTACATTGCACAAAAGATGAGAGGACATGGACGGTTTGTGCTAACTGCAATGGAACTTCGCAAGACTGTCAAAGGACTTAAAACCTCACTAAACTTCCTGATCCAGAAAAGAAGAGAAGTTGGCACAAAAGATGACAATCCGTATCTGTTTACCAGGATTGGAACACCAACCAGCATTGAATGCCTCTGAAAATATGCTGCAGATTGCAAAGCAAGCAATCCTGAATTACTCCGGTCAATTGAGTTCACTTTATTATCGACAGATAATAGACTTTCAAGTAGCCAAGATTGGAATACTTTTATTTGCAATGGTGTCAGGATCGTAAGTTGTTAAGGGGAAGTCTCTGAAGGAACTGGACTCTGTAGTTTTGGGTATGTAAACAATCTTTATGATTTTATTCTAATTTTGCCATGTTTAATATCATTACTTGTCTCTTTACCTGGCTCAGTGGCCTTGTGTTCAAAATGTCCATCCTGTAACTGGAAGGTTGTGAGTTCAAACCCAGGCCAAGTCTTACCAAAGACTTTAAAAACGCCCAATGTCTTCCTGCTTAACATTCAGCATTAAGGGATTGGATTGAGGGGATTGAACCACCAAATGGTAGCCAAGCACAGCTAGTCTGCAGCTCACCACTCCCCCAGGGGATGAGTCAAATGCGGAGAACAAATGTCCCCATTGCGGGATAAATAGTCAACTTTTTTTTCTTTCTTTCTCTAGCCTTCTGTTTGTCTTTGTACATCCATTGTGGGAGCACTGCTGCTCTACTTTTGTCTTAAGAGTGGGCGGTATAATTATACCATGGTCCAGGTAAATACTCTATTCTCAGTGTGGATTAAAAAGTGATATACCACAGTGATAATGTACACCTGAAAAAGAAATTCCAGTCACATATCTTGAATGCACTGTGCTGGCTTCTTTAAAAAAAATCTTTGCTTCATCATCTGGACATAACCACCAGTACGAGGTGAACTTTCTTTCTGAACTGATGCTTCATTTAACCCATCTCGATGATCAGCATACAAATTGTTTTCTATGTTCTCTGTTTTCCTATGCGGTTTATGAATGAAAAAATAAATCACAACCAACTCAGTTTTGGTCCTTTTTTAAACATACATTAGTGTTGTGGAATGAGTGTGCTGAAGCTGCTGTGTCTGCGCTCGCGTTACAGGAAGGAGGGGGACAGGAGGGAGAGTCAACGAGAGTCAGCGCAAGTCAGTGTGTGAGCCTGCATTCAGTTTGTGTTACTCAGATATAGAGAAGAGTAATAAAAAAGGTTTACTATACAAGAACAGAGACTGGGGTTGTGTCTGAATTCCCTCCCTAACCCCTAATTACAAAAAACTCTACAGTGCGGCACTATGTAGTACTGTGGATTTTAAAAGCAAATCGGACACCATGCTCACAACTTTTTTTTTCTCGGTGAAATCATCAATTTTACAAAGTTAAAATTTTATTAAATAATACATAATATAATATATAGTGCGGCACGTTATAGTTCCCAGGATTTTAAAAGCAAATGCTCACTGCTTTTCCTTTCCAGGTGTTGTTCATATGGCGTTTGACAAGAAAACAGAATGATGCATTACTGCCACCACCTGGTCTGGAGGCGAACTACTTCTACTTTAACACCGATTAGGACAAAAACAATTTTCCAAAGTAAAAACCTAATATTTATTAACCTAACATTTTACGAAGACTATTTATGAATCTGCTGTGTTCTGATGATGGAAAATGTGGCGGATTTATAAAGAATACAATTACAAACAAATTGGTGTAGATTTATAAATGTATTTGTTCAGAAATAAACCGCCAAGTTAATAGTCCATTTCATGGCAATGTTTATATTTATTTCCGCACCGCTGAACCATTTACTGGCTTGTGCGAGGAGGCATTTTTTTCTGTATTTTTCTCTTCCGCCTTACTGAAAATGGCGAATATTAATCTGTCCGTGTTCCTGTTGGCAATAATTCGATTGTTTTTCGTGAGATCAATCTGAAAACAAGCTGATGCAGCACAGGGCGGCAAGGAGGAGAAGTAGACGTCTCAGATTCAGAAGATTTCCTCTGGCTGCCCTAGCCAGACATGAAAAACTTGTAAGTTAAACTTTAGCATTTGGGATTACGCTATCGGCTGGGAAAAGAGTTTAACATTCTTCTTCAACACTGGATTATGAGTTGTATATTCTAAATACACATAACACTCTTGTTAAAACTCAACAGATTGTGTTAACGTGTACAGATTGTGAGAAAAAAATATGACATAGGTGAAAACGGTAATTAATAGTATTTCTAAGCCAGTGTTTTTCAACCTCCTTTGAGCCAAGGTAAACTTTTCCTTGACAAAAATCCTGTGGCACACCAGCAACCAAAAAATAAAAGAGAAACTCTGTAGTCTGTATTGATCTGCAGTCTCTCCATGTACTCACATGCACTTTTTGGTTGCAGTAGTTTTTCCAAAAAGTTGCGATAGTTTTCAAGAAAACCTAATAAAAACCGAATAAATTTAAAAGATTTTAAGATGTAATTTGTTTGGGTTTCTGAAAGAGCAAGTTATGAACAAATATGTAATACCAGCATGTTTGTTCAAATTTAAACTAAAAAGATCAACATTACATTAATGTTTATAAATTTAATTGTAACAGGTGCACTTATTTTGAACATCTCCAGAAAGGCGTAGGCAAACTACTAGGATTTTTACCTCCATTGAAACACATTGAAAACCTTTGCTTGTTTCAACCATTACAACTTCAACATACTTTTAGCTAGAGACACCATTCAAACAACAATTTATTTACAAAACTGTGAACTGATTCCAATTCATTGTGATTATTAAAATACGTTTTATTTTTTTAAATATAAACCTTTAAACTCTGTGGTAATTTCAGCTTTATAATAGGTTTCAATGGGAGAGGCTTGAGACATTTTCACCAAAGTTCACCCTGTTTCAGTGCTTCTTCATTTGGCATTCTTTTAGCTAGAGACACTATTAAACCGTTAAAATGCTCACATGGCTTTGGACTACAACATATTTTAGTCTCGTGATTATGCAATTTACAGTTTTTTCACAAATTGCCTTAAACTTTGAGTAATTTTCAACAATCTCCCCATCTCTGGTGAGACGTCATACACAGTGCCATGTAGAAATAAAGCCCTCAACTTTTACAAACAAAGCTCTCTCACATCTAGAATGTCACATCAATCTCAATGAAAACATATAAAAACATAGCCATTTTTGTTGGCTTTTCAAAAATGCATTTTGTGTCAAGATGTTGGTTTGACTTTTCTTTTAAATCTTCCCACTCACTGTTCCTGGTTGGGGGTGTCATTGCATAACACGTGCGGTGTGCTGCACAACTTTGCTAAATAAACGTTATTTATCTTTTGCCAATTATTACTCTTTAAATTTTATTACTATTAGCACTCTGAAGCTGAGCAGACAAGAAGATGGAGGTAAGTTACTTCAATTCAAGAAAAAAAAGGAGGAATATGTTTAAAAGTTCTTAATTGATTTTTTTTTTTAAATAAAAATTGACATTTAATATCTATTAACATTATTTAAAAAGTTAAATTACGTTTTCCAGCTGTTTTTATTTGTGTATCTGAAGAGATTATTTTTATAATATGAAGCTTGTCTGTTTCAGGGTTATCACAAAACTGTCTTTAAACTAATATTATTAGATGTATTTTAATGTGTATGGATATGTGAAGCAGCTTATTTTAAATTGAGTTAACTTATTTTAAATTATGTAGTAACAACTGAAGGATAATGCTGGGTAACTTTTTCTGTATTTTCTAATTTTTTTCTTTCATCTCAGAAAAGCACTCAGATATGTCCAAACAGCAGACAGAGTGGCCCATATGCAGTCCTCCCACCGCTGCATATTCACATTTTGAGGTAGAAGGAACAATACATTTGCCCCACATATTACAAAAACAAACAAGGACATAGTCATTACAGATGGTCACTTTTTTTCAAAGGTGACCTTATTTGAAAAAGTGTCGTATAAAGTTTCTGTGGGAAGGAATTATATTTGGAAAGGATATAGGCTGCAGGGAGCATATCCCCCCTCCCCACAAAGCATACAGCCTTCTACTGGACATTTCCTGTTCCAGAGACAAACAGACTTCTGAATCCACCATCAATTTTAACCCCCCGATGAGTGTGGACGAGGTGGAAGGTCAACACCTTCTCACTTTTGAAGGAGAGCTTTTAGAGGTAAGAATATACAAATCATGTAAATGCATACAATCTAACTCAACAGAACATGTCATTTTTACACATAAATTTGTCTTCATTAGGTGTTCGCAATCAGGAGGGTGAAGAGTGAGAGGTACGATGTACCAATGAGGCAGATACCATTACAGCAAGTATGTACTTCTGTGTATCTAACCACAGTGAGTGTGTGTGAGTACATAAAAGTAACTTCAGTCACTGTACAGGACAGGGCAGAGGTGAGCATCTCTCTGTGGCGGGAGGCGGCCCTTTTTCTATTGGAGGTGGGTGGTCATGTCATGACGTTTTGTCATGTCCACTAACTACAGTATAATAGAGGTATGGACTAAAACAGTACAAATGACAATGAAAAAACACTGAAATGTGAAGTACTGAAAAGTAAAGTTGGAAAACGATTAATAAAAGTTGTTTTGGTAGGTGGTCACCCAAGCCATTGAGGAGGTGCAGCTGAACATAATATCCATGAGGGAGGATAGGGAAAAGGGGACCTGGAGCTGCTCCTTGAGGATTAGGAGACCCTGGATGTGGGTGAAGTGCTCTGGGAGTCTCTGGAGCATCACTTGAAGACAGGCCTCTCAGGATTCAGGCTGAGAAAACTGGCAAGAGGCTGTCCTAAACGTAAAAAAATGTGTTTTGACTGCAATAAGTAGTAGCAAAATAATATAGTATTTATTGATCTTATTTAAAATAGTATTTATTTTTGTTATTTATTGATCATGTTAATTAATTATATAATGTTGAATGCGTTGTACGTATATGTGTGTATATATGTATACATATAATATATGTATGTATGTATATACCCAGGCTGTGTCCCACCTAAGTGGGGTAGCCTAGACAGGGCAAACATTCTTTACTCCCTCCTTCTCTTCCCCAAACCCTCCTCCTTCACTATATATATTTTCATTATATATATATTTTCATTATATATATATAATGATCAATGAGCAGTGATCCTTGAGATGCTTGGCTATAAGAGCAACCATGGAAGAAAACAATACCCACCATGGAAGCAACGGTTAGAGGCCAAAATCAAGGCAGGCAACTCGGAAGGATGTGAGTAAGCTGACAAAGGCAAAGAGGTACAATGAGAAAGCAAGTACCGAAGAGATACAGCCAGATGCCCATACCTGAAGCCCTGGAAACTGCCAAACAAAGGCTCCTAGCCTTGAGCAGCCGCCTAAAGAGATACACAAGAGACAATGAAGCCAGACGAATAGACAGGCTCTTCGCAACTCAACCAGCGAAAGTGTACGCTCAGTGGCAGGGTCAAAACAGCCGAGCAGACCCACCAAGGCTAGAAACTGAACAGTACTGGAAAAGTATATGGGAGAAAGAGACAGCACATAACAGCAATGCCCAGTGGCTGGTCTCTCTGAGAAAAGAACACAGCAACCTCCCTGAACAGAATCCAGTAACCATCACAGTGGCAGACATCCAAGAAAGAGTCTCAGGTATAAAGAACTGGACAGCACCGGGCCCTGACATGATACATGCCTACTGGCTAAAGAAGCTTACCGCACTCCACGAGCGCCTGGCAGCACAAATGAACCAGCTGCTAAGAGATGGGACTCACCCCGAATGGCTAACGGAAGGGCGAATGATCCTGATCCAGAGGGATCCCTCAAAGGGTGCAGTCCCATCTAACTACCGGCCAATAACCTGTCTCTCCACAACATGGAAGCTCATGTCAGGCATCATTGCAACCAAGATAAATAGGCACATGGATCAATTCATGAGTAACACACAGAAGGGCAATGGTAGAGACTCCAGAGGAGCCAAACACCAACTCCTGGTCGACAGAACAGTCGCCCAAGACTGCAAGTCACGACACACCAACCTGTGCACAGCCTGGATTGATTACAAGAAGGCCTATGACTCAATGCCACACACGTGGATCACTGAATGCTTGGAGCTGTACAACATCAACAGGACTCTAAGAGCCTTCATAAGAAACTCAATGAAGCTGTGGAAAACCACCCTTGAAGCCAATGGGAAACCACTTGCACAAGTGTCCATCAAATGTGGGATATACCAAGGTGATGCTCTGTCCCCACTGCTGTTCTGCATAGGTCTGAACCCCCTCAGCCAAATAATCAACAAGACTGGCTATGGATACCGACTCAGAAATGGGGCCAACATCAGTCACCTCCTCTACATGGATGACATCAAGCTATATGCTAAGAGCGAGCGTGACATTGACTCCCTGATCCACACCACCAGGATCTACAGTAATGACATTGGGATGTCATTCGGGCTCGAGAAATGCAGCCGGATGGTGACA
The DNA here is from genome assembly GCA_023969325.1 of Oryzias curvinotus. NCBI lineage: Eukaryota > Metazoa > Chordata > Actinopteri > Beloniformes > Adrianichthyidae > Oryzias > Oryzias curvinotus. Next base: position 22,736,053 of record CM043723.1, read on the forward strand.
AAGAGAGGCAAGGTAGTCCACACAGGGGGGGTCTCACTCCCAGAAAGAACAATAGCAGACATTGAGGACAGTTACAAGTACCTTGGAATTCCCCAGGCAAATGGCAACCTGGAGCAGGCAACAAGGAAAGCTGCAACAGCTAAGTACCTCCAACGAGTAAGGCAAGTCCTGAGAAGCCAGCTCAATGGCAAGAACAAGACCCGGGCAATAAACAGCTATGCACTGCCAGTTATCAGATACCCTGCAGGAATAATAAGATGGCCAAAGGAAGAGATACAGACCATGGATGTTAAAACACGAAAGCTCCTCACCATGCATGGAGGGTTCCATCCCAAATCCAGCACTCTGAGACTGTATGCTAGCCGCAAAGAAGGAGGCCGAGGACTAGTGAGCGTAGAAGCCACTATCCAGGATGAAACATCCAAGGTGCATGAGTACATCAAACTGAAGGCCCCAACTGACAGTGTGCTCAGTGAATGTCTCAGGCAATGGAGAGCAGAGGATACAGTGCTGGAGGACAGATCCTCATGGGAGGACAAACCCCTCCATGGGATGTACCACCGGACCATAACTGAAGTGGCTGATATCAAGAAGTCCTACCAATGGCTAGAAAGGGCTGGCCTACAAGACAGCACTGAAGCGCTCATCCTGGCAGCTCAGGAACAAGCCCTGAGCACCAGAGCGATAGAGGCTCAGATCTACCACACCAGACAAGACCCAAGGTGTAGGCTGTGCAAAGAGGCGCCTGAAACAATCCAGCACATAACTGGAGGGTGTAAGATGCTGGCAGGTAAAGCATACATGGAGCGCCACAATCAAGTGACTGGAATCATATACAGGAACATGTGTGCAGAATATGGACTGGAAACCCCAAGATCAAAATGGGAAACACCTCCGAAGGTGGTAGAGAATGAGAGGGCAAAGATCCTGTGGGACTTCCAGATCCAGACTGATAGGATGGTAATGGCGAACCAACCAGACATCGTAGTGGTGGATAAAGAACAGAGGAAAGCCGTTGTGGTGGATGTGGCAGTGCCAAGCGATGGGAACATCAGGAAGAAGGAACATGAGAAACTGGAGAAATACCAGGGACTCAGAGAAGAACTGGAGAAAGCCTGGAAAGTGAAGGTGACAGTGGTGCCTGTGGTAATTGGAGCACTCGGGGCAGTAACCCCCAAGCTTGAGGAGTGGCTACAACAAATACCTGGAAAGACCTCAGACCTCTCAGTCCAGAAAAGCGCAGTGCTAGGAACAGCTAAGATACTGTGCAGGACCCTCAAGCTCCCAGGCCTCTGGTAGAGGACCCGAGCTTGGAGGAGAAACCACCCGCGGAGGGTGAGAGGGGCGTTTTTATATATATATATATATATATATATATATATATATATATATATATATATATATATATATATATATATGTATATGTATACACACAGCTATATATACATGTATCTGTATGCATATATGTACGTATATCAGATGTACATAACATATGTAATATGTGTGTGTGTGTATCAAGTACATATACACACATCTATATATATACGAATATATATATGGTCATATATTTTTTTTGTACATACATATACATTACACACACACACCCAAGAATAGAGAGAGAGGAGAGAGATATAGAATGGAAGGAGAGGACACAGAGAGATACAGAGACACACATATAGACCACCAGAGAGAGAGAGCGAGACACCACACACAGAGAGAGAGAGAGAATAGATATATAATATGCTATATAGAGAGAATATAGATATGAAAGAGATATATAGTAATATATATATTCTATATTATATATAGATATATATTAGAGATATATATATATATATATATCATATAAACCCTGTGCTTTATTTTGATACGCTAACAGTTGACATGGCATCATCCTCTCCCCTTTCCACAGTCATGGTGCAAAAAAGAAGTAGTCTATTAATGTAGCTTTCTTTTTTTTTGGAAGTTGAAGGCTCTTCTGTTTCCTGGCTTGGCCTTTTCCCCTTGGCAGAGAAACTTTCCAAAGACGTTTTGTTTTTTACGCATTTTGCTAGTTCCTGGGTTTTATTTCAGCGGTAACTTATCACGTGACTGAGAAGATCGCCTTGGAATGCGTGAAAAATGACATAGATATTAAAATACTATTAGTAAATGTTTGTTGTTAAATGTTTCTTTATTATTTACATGTTTATTTGGACATTGTTGTTTATATCCTGATGATTAAAAATTACACAGTATTACACAAAGATACTTTAGTATTAACATATGAGGCGTTTTATTACTAAGACAAAAAGCAGCGACAGGCTCTGTTAACATGGCATTTTAAAGGCGCTGCTGACTCCATAAGAAGCACGTGCTACGGAAAAAACACAGCTTTCTTAATGAGCTCGTATTTATCGGGCGAGAACTGCAAAGCTGATAGCAGGAGGACACACGCTGGGCGGCCTCAATTAACACTCCGGTTGTCCAGAGTGGTTTTCTCCCGGGGACTTGACGCGCTGCAGTCAGAAAGCCACTTTCGGATGACAGACAGAATTTGCGCTCAGTGTATTTGTAGTTTCTCAGTGCAGTGACGTATGTATCAGAAGATGTCCATTGGCCGTTCTGCATGTCAATCAAGTCCTGTACTTCTTGGTAAGGATTTTGATTGGCTGATGGATTATTTAGAAGCACTATTTTTTTTCCATTTATCTATGCCGCCTGCGATCTACCGTCATGTCCTTGAAGATCTACCGGTTGATTGCGATCGATGTAATGAGCACCCCTGACATAGACTGATGTAACGGAGAATTGAGCAATTTTTCAAAATAAAACATCTTTCAGATTCCGAAATAAATGAAACGGTAGTAATGGAAGTTATTTATTCATTCTGTGCGGCCCAGTACTAAATAACCCACAGACCGGTACCGGTCCGCGGCCCGGGGGTTGGGGACCACTGCCTTAGTGGAATGTGAAAAGCTGACAATAGAGTTTTCATTAAATTGATCAAAAATGTAATCTTAAGAAAGAAAAAGAACTTGTGTTTCGAGGAAAAATGCTTGGAATGCTAGTAGAGATTTATTGTCATTTGTACAGCTTACAGCAGGGGTGGGCAAACTACGGCGCGCAGGCAAGATCCGGCCCGCCTCCATCTTTGATCCGGCCCGCTGAACAATATCAGAGACCCATGTTTTTTTTTTTAATCTGGCCACACGATCAAGATATCAAGATACCTTCTGCAGTCTGTGTTCTACCTGGAAATCTCTAAAAATCTCTGTCAAATAGACAAGAAGACAGTCTTCCCTTTCTACGTCGCATTTCATCTTTCCCGGTTTAGCTCATTATTTCTGAGCGATCATGCTGCCTTTCTTAAACAGCACACCCTGTTCTGTGTCCTGATTGGCTGGAGACCTTGTCAATTAATCTTTCCAGTCCGTGCCGTGACTCCTGAACAGAAACGAGCAGCTCTTCAGATCTACAGAAATCTTTGATCGATCAGATCTTTGTTTTCATTCTAAGATCCTGGACCTGATTTCTATGAAGGTTTAAGAATTTAAACAAGAGAAAAGGGTGAAAATGTTCATGTCTGTCTGAAAAAGGTGTATTTATGCAGTGAGGAGTTTTACTTTAAAACACCTGTAATCATTCTCTGTGTATTTCATTGATCACAGTTATTTTTAGAACGTAACTCCTGCAATAAACGAGGGAACTCTGTACTGGTGAAAAGGTAATGCAGATATATGATTAGCTGCAGCTAATCAGAGAAAGACAGAGAAATTTGCTTTTTCAGTATTACTGGATGAGAAACAGACGCGCAGCTGCACAAACTGTGAGACATATGAAGAGCTAAAAGTCTCTGCGGAATTATGACGGGAGAGGATCCATTATTTATTGTTTTTTTTTGGTTTGTTTTTTTAAATGTATCAGTATATTTTTCCTGGATTTTCGTCTTTGAAAATCATAGAGAGTGTTGTTCGGTCATTGTTTTATTTCATAAATAATGTTATTTATTTTCTTAAAAGGATCATAAATAAATGAAACTTTATTCATACAACACTTTACAACTCCTTGATGGTACCAAAGGGCTTCACAATAAAAGCGATCTAAAATGGGAACAAAGGTTTTAAACTACAAACTCTATAGAATATTCTGTTTTAGAATATAATTTTCAATCCAAATGTTTTTATCTACATTCCATGTTATATCATTCTCACTCCAGGCATCTGCTCCTGGTCTGGCCCTTCTATCGAATTTTAGAACCCAATGTGGCCCGCCAGTTAAAATAATTGCCCACCCCTGGCTTACAATGACATACGAAATCAATCTTAGTTTAAGAAAAACAGGTCTAAGTCAGTGGAATTTCTTTGAATCTATAACTCTTGGTAGTACACTTTTTCTCACCACAATGACCAATTTCTCTCTTTTTCTTTTTTTTTTTGTGTGCCATTTTCGTGAAAGTTTTTTTTAACTGTTTAGAATTTTGGATGTATTAAAGGGTAGGGTCCCTGATTGAGCAGGAGTTTTTCATGTTTAGTTCCTGTTTCAAAGCAGCTGTAGCATGTGACTGTTCACCTGCTGGTCAGGAATTGCTTCAGCTGTTTCTCATTCCTCGTTTTCTCTTCAGTATATAATCAGCTTGTTTCAGTGTTGTACTTTCTGTTCATTGTTTTGTGGGAAGTTATTGGTATGGCCTTTTTGGAAATGAAGCTCTAGAAAGTTACTTCTGTCTGAATGGGAGTTAATTTATTATCATATTCTTTGTTATACTGAAACATTTATATACATTCTTTAATACCCATGTTCTTGATTTGAAAAAAAGCAACAACAAAACATTTAAATGTATCTGGAGACTCAGTGGTTGCAGTAAAACGCCTGAATTACATTCTTCACATTTATCTGTCTCTTCTAGATTACAACTAGAAATTCTTAACATTTTAACCCTTGTGCTATCCTAGGCACTTTACCGTTGGGAGTGGGGTCATCTAGACCCACTAGACAGTGCTCTGAACCTTTTTTTTTTTCAATGATTTGTGATCTTCACTGGTTCAATGGATTACATGAAAGTTTTCCACCTTTATCCACCTTTGTCATGGTAGTGAGAACATGTCAAAGTAAGGATGGGGTCATCTAAGATCGCACAAGGGTTAAAAAAAAAATCTGATTACTGCACTACTAAAGATCCTAAGATGATTGAGAAATTTTGATTTATGTTTAGGGTGGCTTTATGGCTTCCTAAAATGTGACTGTTATTTAGGCCAGCAAGTGTAGAACCTTATGAGCGCATACTTTGTCATATTAAAGGCACAAAAGAATGTTTACGTGTACAGAATTGTATTACAATTGGATCAACATAACACATGTGACGAAACACATCTACTCAAGTATTTACAATGAGAAGAGCTCTTTATTAAAGAGCCTATATCATGTAAAATCGACTTTTTGATCTTAATCGTATTATAAATTTCATGTCTCACTGTTAAAAACCTCAAAGCAGTATTTTTGATCTGTTCACACATTTCTGAGTATTCCTCCTAAAACCTGCACTCAGTGCACCAGCCCCTCCCAACCCTGAGTTCTCACGAACTGATGTAGACTAGTGAGAACACCCCCTTCCTGCTTTATGATTATTTGATTTGATTTGAAATGGTTTATTTCAAGTAGAAACGATACACAAAAGCAATATAATCAACAGTTATACATTCATACAGTAACTAATCAAACTTAGGATAATTAGACATATTAATAAATATTGCTTGAAAGGGAGTGGAAGGAAGCGAACTTATATAATCCCACCCCGTTATACTGTAACCATTTTATTACATGATTTATCAATATCCGGTTCCAAGCTTTTATCAGACAGAATTAAGTATCATAAAGTATCAATAACATATCAATAAAGCACATGACACAGATAAATTACTTAATTATTTAAAAATAACTATTTTAGAAATCAACATGGCAAATGCAGATCAGTCATCTAAAATATATGCAGGTTGTGTTATTTTAAGTCATTCATATGATTAAAAATAATACTATATCAGTAAAATACACAACACTGTTTCAGAGATTTTCATAGCAAAATTTCATCAAGTATCAAAAGTTAAAAACGTGCAAAATTATGCTACATTAGGAAAGATTTTTGAATCAATTTATCAATTTTTTTTTGGAGCAAGTGAAGTAATATCATTAAACATTGATCAATTTAACCATTTTCAATAAGTGATCATTTGTTTTACTTTTTTTATATATATATATTTTTTGTATTTTTTTGTATATATATATATATTTTTTTTTTTATATAATAAAGTAATGCTGTAAGGGAGAATAAAAAGGGTCCATAATCTGTCGATTGTCCAAGGTTGGTATTTCTTCTTCTGCTGAATAACAGCTGTCCTTCTGGGTTTAAACAGTTTCTAGTTCTCTTCCATGTTATGTCTGCAGACATTAGATTCAGGTCCATGTCCTTCTTCAGCTGATATCAGCTCGGTGAAAGTTGAGGTCAAGTTGTCTGCATGTCAGAACTCTCTGCTGTTATTCAGGTGACGTCAGACATATGGAGAAAGTGAGGAATCCACGTGTTATATTTGAAATGATTTGGCTCTTTGATTTATTACTGCATGTTGTTTCAGACGACCGTGAAAAGACACTTCTCAAAGTCTTTCATGGTGTTCACAACCAGAACCTTGGACCGGTCCGGTGGACCGAGTGGTTTGACGTAAATCCTGCAGCCTTTAACCCAAGTGTTCTCAATCTGCTTCTGCTTCCTGAGAAGCCGTGCATGTTTGGAGATTTCAGCATTCCTTCTGGTCAGATGGTCGTTCAGATAAGCAGCAGATCCCTTCAGATTCTTCTTTTGATTCATCAGAGCTAGATTGTGTTTTTGATTCACAAACCTGATGAGAATCGCTGGTTTATCTGTCTCCTTTCTCCTGGGGAGCAGGTGGCAGGTCTCGATGGTATTGAGATCCAGGGAAATCCCTTTAGATGTGAGAAATGAATGTATTTGATGTTCAAGAGATTCTGCACCGCTCGCCGTATGACCAGCCCTGCTAGCTACGCTAGCGCTAGCATTAGCAGTGCTAGCTCCCGCTTCATTCAGCTTCGTTCGAGGCTTGATCGGCAATCCAGTGAGAATAACATTATTCATCCTTACTTGCTGTTCCACATCGTCCAGTCGTTTCTCCAGAATGTCGACCCGGTTTTCTCGTTGCTCATTTTGAGCCCGAAATCTTTGGAACTCTTCCATGATTTCCCAAAGTGGCGTTAGCTTAGCCGACACCTGATCCATAAAAGATTTAAGCGTTTCTTGAATACTATCAAGGGTCTTTTTGAGGTCTTCATATTCCTGGGTTTTCTTAGGGGCCATGGTCAGCTCTCTTTTTGGAGAAAATCAACTTAAGTCATTTGAAGATAGTTGTATCCGCAGAGAGCCGGGACCATGCGCCTTGCCGTGACCCGGAACCGGAAGTCCATACTTCTATATATACTACTTATATCCATACTTTTTTTTTTCAGTCACAATCATACTAATTAAATATCCTCCTATTTCAGGATTCCCAAATGTGATTGGGTGCATGGATGGAACTAACATTCCTATTAAATCTCCTTCAGTCAATGAAGGAGATTGTTAATAGGAAGTCCATGCATAGAATCAATGTGCAGGTAACAATATATGGCAGTTGTATCGTAATTCCTATCATCCTTTATTCAAACTGATTACTGTTCCCCACTATCTAGGTAATCTGTGATGCCACCCGCCTTGTCACAAACATAGAAGCCAAATGGCCTGGTTCTGTTCATGATGCCAGGATATTTCGAGAGTCATAATTGTGTCCCAAATTCCTCCAGGGTATAAATTGCTTTACATTCCTTATACTATGTCATGCATCTAATGTGATGTAAATTTTACAATTCCATTAAAAGACATTTCAATGATTGTGACTGAACCTCAGCCTGGGCCACATGCACATTTTAACCTGGAACACAGCAGAACACGGGCCAGGGTAGAGATGACCATAGGAATTCTGAAAGCTTGATTTCAGTGCCTACGTGGGCTTAGGGTCACATCAGAGAGGCCATGTGACATCATAGCTGCATGTTACCACCATGAGAGGTGAGAGGGCCCCCCCCCCCACCTCTTGAAGAAGATGGACCAGAGGATGCCCCATTGGACCATGCTGACCAAAGAGATGGCAGGGTGGTACGGGACTTGATCAGCTTACATTACATCCAATAACAAAACCATGCCTTTAAAGGCTGATATTTTTATTTCTTTATTTGCTGTAATGAAATAAAGTGACTTTACTGCTTAATTGTCCATTCAACAATTAACAGATTAAATATTCATGTGTCTCCCCTTCAGCTGATGCTCCAGCAATTCTATTTCAAGGTCACATTTCCGTATTTTACGCTGGAGATGGACCTTGTACAGCTCTTTGGCAGGCAACTGCAAAGACAAAGTAATTCCACATGATTGGCATTTGACATTTGCAATACAAACCAAATATTAACATGAGAGAATTTATCTGCAGAAATGTTCTTACGCTGCCAAGGTTCATGGTTGAGCTGCATTGACCCACATCTGCAGTAACATTCCCAGCAATACTCTTAAATTGCAATGACATTATGTATCATTTAAAACATGAATTAACAAAGTGGCGGGACATCACATACCTCAATGGATGTAGGTCTGTCAATATCTGTCACTGTAGATGCGGTCTCGTCATCCTCATCCTGCAGTGTACTTATGTAACGATGCTTCATCTACCAAACAGACAACTAAGGATCTAACCACATTAATCACTTACAATTACGACAGACTGTGGTGATGCAGGAGGCTCCATTAATATGTAATGGCCATCGGCATCTGCAATACAATAAAACCAGTCAGATACTCTATGTATGTTCTCAAGCAAACACCTAATAAAGGAGAATAGGTATACATTAGACATCAAATGCAGTAATATTGAATAAAATATACAATTGAAATGCATAACACATGAAAGTACTGCTTTCTAAATGTTTGTTAAATGGTGAGTGTATATTTGATTTATTTGATTATTCAACACTAATGCACAGGAAAATCATTAATTCGTCATGACTTATGAGATATACCTACATTTAACTAAGCCACGTCTGATGAGGTGCTCCTGGAATCCCATCAACAACTGGTCGCCTCAGCCTTTTTGCTATTGGCTACATAACCACATTACATGGAATATTGTATTTCATGACAATTCTATGCGTTGGTATCTTGATAATACTACTTTATCTCGTTGGAGAATGTTCTTGAGCTTCATTTTGACTTGCATCAAGGTCCTCCTCGTTTTGGAGGTATTACAGCTGATCACAGGAACCACAAATCATTCATTTGTCTTTGATATATATGCAAACTGCTTCTCATCTCCCCATAAGCAGTTTGCATCCCTATGACAATGGAAATAAGATTATACTCACGCGTTCACTGTTATTTTTTTTGCCAAGCAGCCATTCGCACTCTCGCTGATGCAGCGGTATTGCTTTTCCTGTTGATTATATGCTTAAATTCCTTGTAAGCTGTCATTAAAATCTCTAACTCCGTCTCGCTAAAGGGAAGGGTTTTTTTTCTCCACTCGTTTCCATGGGGACAGATTGGAAGGTGGTGGTTTAGTGCAGCAGAAATTTTAAGCTGTAATTCTTCAATTTGAGATCCAGTCAAATTGTTCCTCTTTTTCCCAGTTTCTGTGGCATTAACAGCTGAAAGAGATGATCATGTTGGGGAGGGTAGTCAGTAGCCGCGGTTACATGTCCAAAATATCGTGATCAGATCATGGATTAGAATTCCACAGTTTTTACATGAGCCCAGAAAAATTTTTTCCAATTAGAACAAACATGTACATGTGCAGAACTGTTCAAAAAAACAGAAATGGCCGTTGAAGAAGAACCAACGGATCTGTTCCTGTCACTTGTGGCCAGTTGTTCAGTGCTCTCTGCTCCACTGTATTCATCTGTATGACAAAAACAAATCTATGATTTAATATGGTCTTTTAGCTAAGGTACTATTAAATATCATGCAGCTTGTTTTTTAAAGTAAGTTTACACCCTTTAACTAATTCTTTCATTAGTATCTAAGCTCTGGCTTGCCAGTGTGCTGTATCTGGCTTGCTCTTCCTCCTTGAAGTAACATCCACGCCATTTGTAAGGACGTTTGACAATGGTCCATCGCCAATGAAGTCGTCCATTACCCGAAAATATTTAAATTTGAAGGGTCAACCTGCTGTTATGGGTTTGAGCTTTGTAGTAAGCGGTTTTCAAACTTTTCCAACGTTTCTTAATCTGCTCGATCGATTCAGACTACCTTTAAGCCAGGGTAGTCAAACTCATTTTGGTTCGGGGGACACATTCAACCCATCTGACCCCAAGTGGGCCCGACCAGTGACATAAAAGCAAAATGGATCAAATAAAATGCATTTCAGTTTTAAAAAATTGGTTTATTCAATTTTATACAGACTGAATATTTTACATCTGACACTGAAGCAACACAATAATAAACTTAAGAGAAGGCTACGTTAAAAAAAAAATGAAACGCTTGCCTAAAAATATAAATGGGCAGATCAATGAAAAATTTAATAACTTAAACTTGTTAACATTAGAATTTGGAGTTAGCCTCTTTTCTCTCTTGAAACCTCACCAGGCCATCAATATCAGGATTCAAATCCTTTAAAGCAACACATTTACTGTCATTCAAGAGTGCAAATCACAATTAAACATCCAAGAAGCTTTTCGTGGTGGCTGCCTAAATTTTGTGGCAACACCTGCCCTCTTCCTGACCTTTGGACGCCATCTGTGGCTAGACCAGTGCTTAATTATTTTTTTGCCAGGCCATTCCCTAGGAAAAAGAAAATGTTTCCCCACCCCACCCCATACACTCGCGCAGTGACAATATATTAGGTAAGTATCTATAAAAAATTGTGTAAATATACCTAAAATTGTATCTTTTAACATTAACAAAAGAAAAAAGCAAAAGGAATCCACTTTCAAATTTCAAATCATATTAACTTTATTTTGTCACACAGAAACCCTGTTCTAGTCTAAAACAAAAAAGAAGCTTAAAGTGCCTGTATTAAAGTCCTTATTTAAACTAGAAACATTTTGACCAACTGAACCATTTGATGCTGAGAAAAATAATTCAGTCAATAAATAATATTAAATGTAAATTGATCTGAAACATTAACACAGCAGCACCAATATATTTAATATTTAATTCCTCTAAACAACACCAACTAAACATGCAGACAAAGAATACACTGAATACACTAAAGACGTCATCAAAATGTCTACAATAGTCAATAAAGAATGACATTATTGGCATGAGCTGGGTCATCTAAAGCAGTGTTTTTCAACCTTTTTGAGCCACGGCACACTTTAACCTTGACAAAAATCCCGCGGCACACCAGCATCCAGAAAAAAAGCAGGTCTGTATTGATCGATCATTTTCATTTTCCCATTTTTCCTTACAAAAGTCATTGAGCCAAGCTTCATTAAACTCTTTGTAGTATTAAGTAGTATTTTGCTTTAAATACTGCAAGGCTCACCTAATGTGCATGGTATCAACAAATTGATACTCATAATGACCTTTGCAAGTCAGTTATGTTTTAATTTTACGCACAACAGAGATCCATTCGTGTCAGACAGATGCAGAGCATTAGTCGTTTGCACCAAGTTGGCAGGAACACACGTGATTGGACCCTGACTGCTGTTCTGTTCACCTTTAGGCAGAGAAAGCATCTTTATGAAAGGTATATGCAGTGTAATCAGATGTTGCTCTAAACTATTCAAACAAGCCAACTCTGGTGGGAGCGGCTGCACCTCCAACTTATTACCAACCCACTCAGGTGGGGTCTGACCTCTTTTTAACTTGGAGTCACAGCTGTGGCAAATCCAGAGAGCACTCCTCGCTGTCCCTAAAAACAAACATGGACTCTCACAGTTTATGTTACAGCGGTGCAGGTAGTAGTCCTTGCTAATGCACCCATCTGCAATCTCTATCATCTTTGCGGTTTTGCTGCACATTTCTCTGACACAAAGCAACACCTAATGATGGAAGAGAAGTCTGTTGCACACACAGCAAACAGATTCTGGACCATTTTCCACCTTTCAAATCAAATCAAACTTTATAAGAAAAAAGCACTTCTCATACATTGCACAACTTGGAAAAAGCACACAATATTAAAATAAAAACCCAACCCACCCTTCCCAATCTGTAATCTGACTAAAAATGAAAGCATGCATCAGCATGTCTGTGGAACAGGCGGACTCTGGCAATGTTTTTAAGATGATAAAATCCTGTCTTAACGACATTTTTGATGTGTGGCATAAAATTGAGCTCAGAATCAAAAAGTACGTCCAGGCTTCTCACAGTGAGATTTTAAAATTCTGAAGATGCGGTAAAATCTTCTCTCATCTTCAGAACTAGTCATTAAAGCTTCAGTTTTGTCCTGGTTGAGCTGTAGGAGGTTTTCTGCCATCCATGACAACAACTAGTGTTTTATAACCTATTAAACACTCTTTAGGTCCTCAGGAGCTTTGGTAATATAAAGCTGTGTATCATCAGCATAGCTGTGAAAGTCAATGCAGTGTCTCCTGATGACATCCCCAAGAGGCAACATATATAAATTAAAAAGTATTGGCCCTAAAATCGACCCTTGGGGAACCCCACACATTTTTTCATGGATTCTTGCAGAGCATGTATCCATACTTGCATAAGTGTTGATCTGTGAGATAAGAATAAAACCACTTTTCCAGAGAGGCCCGCTAGACTCCTTAGTCTAATAAAAATCTGGTGATCTACTGTATCAAATGCGGCACTAAGATCCAGCCGCACCAGAACAGAAAGTTTCTGTGAGTCTTAATTTATTCTAAGATCATTAAAAATCTATAAAAGAGTCGTTTCTGTCCTGTAGTTTGTCCTAACCAGACTGATATTTTTCTAAAATGTTTTGGGTATTTAAAACTCATGTAGTTGATTAGCGGCACTTTTTTTCCCTATACTTCTTACATAAAAAGTGTAAGTTGGATATAGGTCTATAGTTATCCAGAGTTTTTAAATCTAAATGACACTTCTTCACAAGATTATTTTTCTGTTTGCCACCTTGTCCTTTGAAGGAGTGTAGTGCTTGCGTAGCCCCCAAATCTTGAAAGGCTTGAGTGATTTGGAAGGCATTGTTGGCCTAGCTGCCACCCTGCCTGTGGGGCAAGGTAAAAGAGAAAACTGCACCACTACCAGAGGCCGCAGATGGAAATGAAATAGTTGGGGCCTGAGGTAGGGATGGAACAACCAGCACGATGGGAGTATTTGCAGTGCTTTGGGATGCTGTGGGACTCACTTTGGACACGATTGAGCCTAGTACAACATGTAGGAAAATCATGACTAATCTCCTCTTTTCTGCCCATCTCTTGCCAGTTACATGAGGGATGACAGGATATTGCACCTTTGGTCTGTTAGGTGAAGGAAGAGAGTCTGGAAGGTGTGGAGCGGCAGGCATTGGCTCCTCTGAGAGGACTCTTTGGTGGCAGGTCACTTGTGGGACCATAGTTGCCCTGTAGTTTGCCTTCTTCTCCTCACGTGTCAGAAATGCAGAAATTGATTTTGAATTGATGTTGGGTAGTGGGATGTGCAGCGCTGACGGGACAGGGTCGTCCCGTATGCGGTCCACAAGCCGCTTGTACTGAGCTCCAACTATCAGGCTTATTTTGGTTGGAGTGTGTGTGTTTGGCTTGCTGGTGGTCTGTTTTTCAACATTTTTATGAGCAAGTACAGAATCAAAAATCACAAAAAACAAACAGCCAAAAGTCTGTGTGCAGCATGTTAATGACTTACTTGCTGAAAGATGCCGGCAGAGTAGTTGCAGCTTCATTTGGAAAGCCTTGATGTGGTCAAACAGCCCCGTTATGATCTGTTCTTTGCCTTGAAGTTTAACATTCAGATTGTTGGGCAGGTCGGTGATGTCCACCATATAGGCCACGTCGAAAAGCCATCTTTTATCGGAGGGGATTTGTGTGTCCCTGCTCGCACTCGACAGAAACTCTGCGATAAGTTGGCGCAACTCAAAAAATCTTTTGAGCACATTCCCCTGCTCAGCCAGCGCACCTCCTGATGGTAAATAATATCTTTGTATTGCGCATCAACTTCATCCAAAAAGGTTCTGAACTGGCGGTGTGAGAGTGCCTTTGAGCGGATGCAGTTAATGGTTTTAACGACATCGCGCATGACATCTGCCAGTCCGATTGTCTTTGCACACAGCTCTTCCTGGTGCAGGATGCAGTGGTATTGCGCTACCTTTCCCCCACACTCTGAAACTTTTTAGGAAATGAGAGCAGTGAGGCCAGCTTTTTTCCCAATCATGGCAGGTGCACCATCGGTTGTTATTCCAACCATTTTGTCCCGACTCAAGTTATATTTGTCCAGGACTCTTGAAACCGCCGCAAACAAATCTTCACCTCTTGTTGTCCCTCGCAGCGTCTCAAGTCCCGCCAACTCCTGTGTTATTTCCATGTCAGCGTTAATTCCCCAAACAAAAACCAAAAGCTGCGCTGAATCAGAAATATCTGTGCTCTCATCACATGCCAGTGAGAAAGCAACAAAGTCTTTTGACATAACTGTTAACTGATCTCTAATGTCCCAAGACAAATCTTCAACGCGGCGGGTCACTGTGTTGCGTGAGAGGCTAATTTGGGAAAAAAAACTCTTTCTTGGGAAGGACACATTATTGAAGCAGCTGTGGACAGGCACTCCTTAACAAAATATCCAGTTGAAAACGATCTCCCACTCTTTGCACTTAGCGCCGAAATTTCGTAGCTGGCCCGTGTGGCGCAGTCTTGTGCTGTCGAGGGCCTTGTGAGGGTGGCTTGTTGTGACTGAAGTTTAGCACAACAGCTGGCTCGAATTTTTTCTTTTTTTTTTTTTCTTTCGCGCCTCACCTTTGTATCTGGAGAACACTGCATGTTTAGTTTCATAGTGGCGACGTATATTTTACTCTTTCAGTGCAGCCACGGATTGCTGGCAAATAAGACAAACAGCCTTAGAAGTGATTTCTGCAAAAAAATAATCCTCCTCCCACTTTTGTTTAAAATGCCTCTTATCCGTGTGCCACTGCCGTTGTCGCTCCATCTTAACAAACTGAAAAAGTCTTAGTCGTAAATCTTCTCCAAAATGTAAGGATTGCCCTATGGTGCGGTGCGCTTTATGTGTTTGTGAGACTTCAGTAAAGAGGACGTGA
Organism: Oryzias curvinotus; assembly: GCA_023969325.1. Classification (NCBI taxonomy): domain Eukaryota; kingdom Metazoa; phylum Chordata; class Actinopteri; order Beloniformes; family Adrianichthyidae; genus Oryzias; species Oryzias curvinotus. The sequence goes on from CM043723.1 coordinate 22,751,289, forward strand.
GAGAGGACAGCATAAGAACGGTATGGAGAACAGTGAGGAAGTAAAAGAAGACACTTAGTGCATTGGGTTGAGAGGGGTTGGCAGCGGTGGGCAGCAAAGGTGCTAACAGCGCCATCTGGAGAACGAAAGTTAATTACAGTCATAGTTTTCAAAATCATAGACAATGGATGTGAGGTTAAGGGGTTTTACAAAAACGCGGCGACTTGCGCAGCCATGACTCGGCGGGTCAGAAGCTCCGACTGCTGGTTGAGCAGCTGAATGCGTTGCTGATCTACGCAGGAAGACTGCTGCTCTTTCCCACCAGCAACTCGCAGAGACTCCATATGGCTGTTCCACTGGGCCACAAGTGATATGAGGTACACTTGTAATTTTGTGAAGACATAGAGCAGATAAATACTACACACCTGAAGTGGCATAATGCCACACCTGTGGGAGGGAACTGCACGGGGAAGATGAGCATGCAGCCCTTCCAAGGCGTTCGTCCCTCGACACTTGTACCTTTGGAGCTCCACGCCGTTCAGTGTCACCACCTTGGTGCTGATGTACAACTGTATGCCAGGCGGGTCCTGCAAGAATTCAAATTAAAGTCAGATTTCATTTTTTTTTTTACTAAAAATCCACAAAATAAATAAGTTTAAAATGTATGTGGAAGCTTCCTTTTTTTAATTTTTCAAATGAGAGTCTAACCTGCATGCAGCTCAGATATTTGCTTGCTGTTGCCCAGTGACTGTTGACAGCTGCTTCATCCTTAAACAAAGGAATGTCCAGCCGTGCTGGTCCCTTAAACTGCTCCAGGATGAACTCCATAGCAACTGCACTGTTCTGAAACGCATAGAAACATAAACCACAGACATGAAAATGCACACTTCTGATTATGAAGTCAACAAATCTGAAGATTACATTAATATGGGACATATATGTGTGAGTGAGACTATAGAAAACATTCAGAAAAACATTGGTTGATTTACCTCAACGCCCCTGGAAACTCGGCTAACGTAGCTCTCCTCTTCTGCATCACAGGTAACAAACATTCCAATAGTTGTCAAACGGGTCAAAATTGCAACATCTGATGACACCAAGATGCCCTCTGCAATCAATTTAAGTGGAAACACTAGCAGATCGAAAGTATACTCATATCAGTTTGTTATGCCATAATTATAAATGTGCAAATACCTGGTAATGTAAAAAGCTCAGCATCTTCAACCCAGGATGATTGTAGCTGCTAACAGGAACAACAAGAATTTCCTCATGTTTTGCTTTATGTTTCTGTGGGGAAAAAACTGACTCCTAACTGTTAATGTAGTTAGAAAAAATGTACCTCATACAGAGAATACAGAAAACAATAAACATAATTCAAAGAGGAAAGCTGGAGGGCCGCATCTCTCCACAAAGAAAAAAAAAAGTATATATATACATCATATTTAATCCGTTTTTTTTAAATATAATTTTCTATTTTGAGATGGTTACCTGTACTCTCCTGTCCAGGTGAACTGAAATGAAGGGAAACTGCTCCAGTAGCTGCAGCAGCCTCTCTTTCTGTCGCTTCATGTAGTTAAGCTAGCTAAAATTTCAAATTTAACTCCTCATTCCTCATGTCTTTGGAAAGGGCTTAAAGAGAGCTTTCCAGATGGCTCAAAGAATGAGAAAGTTATGCTACTTCAAAGTGTGCAAATTTTGTGCGATTTATCTTCAATTAGACAGTTGTACAATTTTAGCCACCCAAAACAAGGAAGACAGGAAAAAAAACATTGGAGTGGGGGGGGGGGGGGGGGTCTTGTCAGTGGTCTGAGGGTATGGTCGTGGATGGGTTGTAGTGCAGGCGGGATCTGGAGGTCCCTTGTATGTTCAGGTCGTAGCTGGGTTTCGTAGATGGGTTAAAATGGAAGCAGGATCTGAAGAAGCAGCTAAAACAGGGGTGACGTTTACTTTTTCAAGAGAAAACTAAATCTTCACGCAGTCAGCAGCAAGTTCATGTACAGAAATGTCAAAATCAACGGCATCCTCAGATGTTTCATTTTCTCCCCAATAGCCAATCACATATGTTCCACCAGCCTTCTTTTTTAGTTTTTGAATTTTAACAAAGTACACCGTTATTTGATACGGTTTCTTCATCAGACCAAATATGGCAAATCAGACGATCAACCACCTTTCCTGAAAGAATGTCCCTTACACCTTAAAGAATAGCTTCTTCAACATGGGGAAAGTTTGGAAAGATCAAATTTTGGACTCTGTAGTGCTTTCTCCAGCTTTTTTCTATCAAAGGTACCTTTTTTATTTGGGTCTTCACAGAAATCCTGCGCATTGAGTCCCTTATTTCGAAGCATTTCTTTCGACTTATACCGCGCTGTTTTCGTGTGAGAGAAATTGAAGTTTTCAATAACTTTTCCTTTCTTTGTAGCCCTCATCTTAGAGTGTAGCATTTGCACGGCTTTTGGCACCAGAGAACATGCCCATTACTCCCTCAGCATCAATGTTGTGGCAACAAGCTGACAGTTTCTTTCCTGAGAACGTCAGTAAGGTCCAGATTGAAATAACGACTGTAGTGCTTTTCCAGTACTACAACAATCTGAGCGGACAGCTGCTGCTGCTCCCATCTCATCTGGTCCCGTGAAGGGGAGAGATCAGCACCAGAGCACTGGCTCTGCCCCTGTCCGGGCGGGAGAGGCTGCGGACCTCGTCCCGACAGTGATCTGCAAATCTCTGTCAGGAATATTTTTAGAACTGACGTTGGGCGAACGGCGAAACTTGGGGGCTCTTATAGGAATAGGGCGGTTTTTGAAAAATTTGCGAGCGAAATGAACGAGCGGGGATACAGACGATCCTGGCTCCAATGCCAGAGAAAAATTAAAAGCCTCCGATCCAAAATACAAGGAGGTCAAAGATTGGAACAAACAAAGTGGCCGTCAACGCATTAAATGTCCGTTTTACGAAGAGCTGGACCGCATTTTGGGGGATAAGCCCAGCGTTCAGCCAGTAGAACAGCTGCTTTGGTCAAGAGGAGCCCGAGGAGGAGAGCCCCGGTCCCGCAGCTGTCACGGCCAGCCTGGCTAGTCGGTCTTGCGGTGATACAGGTGGGTTATTTGCACATGGCATAGCCACTGTGACTGAACTTTATAACACTGAAATACAATGTGTGACAGTTTGTTAATTGCATACACAGGTGATGGGATCCTTGTAGCTCCTTCGCCTTCCACCTCAGATGGAAGTTCTGCGTCAACAAGTGAAGATCTTGCATCATCTTCATCATCATCTGTGAACAGCCATGCATCCCCCACATCCACTGCTTGTATGTTCTTGGTTGTATTTTGATCGTTTTCCAACCCCATTAACCTCTTAACCCCCACACCTGAATACTTTTTCTACAGTTAAAGCTTCTTAGAAAAAAAAGCTATGAAAAGGTTAAGCAAATGCAACAAAAAGAAATAACAAATATGATGGTAGTGCAACAAAATTTGACAGATGAGTGATCTTTAAAAAAATTCAAAAAGTAATGGCAGCACGATGTTAGATCCGTTTCATAGCTTTCAAATGAGGTGTTAGTCTGGTGTGAAGGCTGAACAGCACAGTGTTTATAAATGGCCTTAAATAATCCTAATAATTACTAGATATAAACTGGAATGCTTGGCCTTTTTACTGTTGTACTTCTTCTTTTGATCAGATTTTTGTTGTTTTTTTACAGCTACTACTACCAAGGGCAGAAAAAGAAAATCGAAGATGGAGGCAATGCTGGAGGTGTTTGCCGGCAAGATCACCAATGCCCTTAAACAAGACGACAGATCTTTTACTGAAGATGCAAGCAGCTCAGCATGAGCATGAACGTAAAATGTTCACCATGATGACAGTTTATGGAGAGATCAACCCAGCCTCCACAGCCACCTTTATACCAAGCACCAATTCAGCCCTCTCATGTTCACAGCTCCATTCGTTCTCCTACTCCTCCTTCCACACTGTGGCTTCCTCTCCAATCCCTGCCCCTGCCCTTTTTTCAAGATTTAAATAGACTGAGATGAGGATGTGGATGAGTGTTATTGAAGGGCAGTCATTTTTCCAGGCACTGGTAAATACACAGGCTTTCAACGAGGATCATCTGCCACCATCCCAGTCTAAAGATGATGAAACCCACTTTACGAGTTTCTGAATGTTCTAACACATTAATGCCAGTTCAGGCAGTCAGTTTTGCACAATGTTCAAGTTAAAATGTGAAGGTTATTTATATGTAAAATTTGACTCAAACTTTTAAATAAAGTCATACATGTCCTGAGATTATTTCATTTCATTTGTGTCAATTTTGCTTTGAAATAGGCTCCAGCATACAATTTAATCCTAGAATAGGCCTAAACAAAGTGTATTTTAATTGAATTCCTTTGTCAATACATCTAACACTAAATGCAAAGCAACTCACTTAAAAACTACACGAGACATCAGAATGGCTTTTAAAGCATGAAGTTCAACTTTATTTTACACACAAGTCAAGTAACATCAAAAAAAAATTATAAAATACTTTTTAAAACAGATTTCAAAATATTGAGGACCTTGTAATGACAGAAACTAACTATAACAATTACTGTATATGAACGGATAAACATTGAGGTCAAAAAGTACAAAATGTTAAACGACCTTGTAATTATTGTGACAGCCCAGTTTGTGGCTCAATGTTGTCTAAGAAAAGCTGAGTCGGTGCTTCTCTGACTCTTGATGGGCTGAAGGAGGGGGATTTGTAGATGTGCAGCCATTTCTCAACATGAGGAACAGTTCCACCAGCCTCTTCATGATTCTCCCCGTGCATTTCACACACGTTGTGGAGGGTGCAACATGCACCGATTATGGTGGGGACGAGGGAAATGTCCACATCCAGCCGTTGAGCAAGGCACCTCCACCGGCCCTTCAGTCGGCTGAAAGCACTCTCCACAGTCATCCTGGCTCTGCTGTGGCGCTCATTGAAGTTCTTCTGCACAGCTGTCAGGGTCCCTGTGTCACAGTATCCTTTTAACAGCCAGCTTTGAAGGGGATAAGCCGGGTCACCGAGCAGCATGATTGGCACTTGAACGCCCATTCTCTCCTCAGTGCCCTTAAGATTTAAAAGCACAAAAAAAATAAAATAAAAAAAAGACATTGTACACATTATACATCACCATTACTGGATTACTCACTGGTGGAAAAAGCTCCCCTCTCTCTGCGAGTGAGTCCACATGGGAATTCCGGAGGACCCTCGCATCATGGACACTCCCTGGCCATCCAGCATAGATGTTGGTGAAGCTGTTAGAAGACCGTGTTAAATTACTGAACAGTGTACAGTTTCCTATGTACAGTATTTTCAAGGATAATATTCTTGCAGATGTATAGGGTTCTATCAAAAGACAGTGAGGCAAGTATAGTACTTTTAAACAATTATAAAAGTATAATATCTATATTTCTTTCCAAAACCGATGATCCACGACACCCTGGAGTAGAACTGAGTGCCACCCTATGCGGTTGAAATACTCTGTGTGGTTATCCTCTGGAGCAATGATGGGGATATGACTCTCATCAATAGCTCCTCCACACTGCAGGAAACCCCATCGCTGCTGGAAGCCTTCAATGACCTCTATCAGGTCACCCCCTTTGGGCAGTTTTATGTACTGGGGCATGAGGACACGGTGAACTGCTTCGCAGAACTCGTGTACGATGGAGCAGACTGTGGACTTTGCTATGCCGAACAAGTTGGCTATCATACGATAGCACACGCCTGTTGCTAGCCAATACACTTCTGCACTGTTATTGGCTGCCGCAGACATGTCTCTTCTCGTGACAGAGTTAATCGAAGGCGCTCACAGACGTAATTGAAGGTGGATCTGGTCATCCTAATGTTACTGAAATTCTGCATCAGTGAAGTCACTCACATCAGTATCCCATCACTCTTGGCTGCGACTCCGCACCCAAACGTTTCTCTCTACAGACGGTGCCAGCACAGCTCCACTAAACGCCATGGCCAAAACCCTTGCTCTCCTTTTTAATTTTCTTCTTAAAATGAGAAGATTGTTATAGTTCTGGGTACTTTGTGAAAATAAATTCAATAGTGGTAAAAGAGCTCCGCTGCTGACAACACTGTTGTTGGCATCCATTGTTCACGTTGGCTACTTCCGCAAACAACGAGTGACGTCGTTCACCGTTGAGTACTCTTCTGCGCATGCGGGTCTCGTTTGGGTCAATTCACGGTCACACTGGAGATCACAAAAGTTTGGATTTACTTGGAAATGTGAACGGTCTTGAAAAAAAAAAAAATCCTCAAAAAATCCGAATTGAGCACTAAGCCCTGCAGTGTGAACGTAGCCTTAGTCCACTGCTCTTCACCCTGCTGACACATTACTGCACAACAACCCACAGCACCAACCACCTTGTGAAATTTGCAGACGACACAACTCTGGTGGGTCTCATCACCAAGGGCGATGAGACCAACTACAGGGAAGAGGTAGATCTGCTCACGAAATGGTGCGGAGATAATAACCTCCTGCTAAATGTCAGCAAGACAAAAGGAGATTGTTGTCAACGTCCAGAGGGGCCACACCCAACACCTGCCACTGATCATTGATGGTACTGCTGTGGAGAAAGTGAGCAGCACAAAATTCCTGGGGTTACACATCAATGAGGACCTCTCCTGGACCGCCAACACCACATCATTGGCAAAGAAAGGTCAGTAATGTCTCTCCTTCCTATGGAAACTAAAAAGATCAGGCGCTTCACAAGCCATCATGACCACATTCTACAGAGGAACCATTGAGAGCATCCTCTCCAGCTGCATCACTGTGTGGGGTGGCAGCTGCACACACAGCAACAGGAGAGGCCTGCAGTGCATAGTCAACACAGCCAGGAGAATCATTGGAGCACCACTTTCCTCCCTATTCATCACCCGCCCCACCCGCAAAGCACCAACAAATGCCCTTTCCACTGATCCAGACCCTGGTGACAGCTGTAGCTCTAGTGCTGCTCTGAGTAGCAATAGTGACGCTAATCTGACTAATCTGAGAGTCAACACTGTTGCTCCTGCCTCCGAACTTCAGGAGGAGTCTGCAGGCAGTGTAAATGTTGGACACAATGCCAGTTAAGGACTACAAAAAGTCCAACCCCGCACATGCCCTGGCTCCTGGGTACTATTACTTAGTCTTGACAATTTATTTTAAGTCCTCAAGGCAGTACGTGAAGATCGCTCTGGGATCAGTCTCCACTGCCCTAAAGGTCCTTTACCTCCCAGCGGCCCTGACCATCAATTTAGAATCAGTCACAGCACAGTCAGTCTGTGTGTTTTATTGCTGGGAGAGCTTGACAAGAAGTGGAAGGATCGTACTGAGCCCAGAGGCCAGCCAACACGCCTTCTCTGCGGGGTTTGAAGTCAAAAGCTACGACATCCAAAGTACTGGGCCAGGGCCATTGGGAGGAGATATCACACCATGACCGCGCACCGAACAGGCCAGGTATTTTCCTCTCCTCTACTGGGAACAGAGGAACCATCAGGCAGGAGGGACAAGTGTGTCAAATCTCACAGCGGCCGCAAGTCAGATCTGGAATGTCGTCGCAACAACCTGGGACTGTGACCCCATGCTGAAGTCACATGTGATGGCCTCCTCTGGATCAATACTAAACAAGAATGTCATACATTTTAGAAAAAATAAATAAATAAAAAAGGTGTAGTAAATGCTCGTATGGAGAATGTTGGCTGTATTTCTGAGCACTCTAGTGGTGATAAAATGGGCACAGGGGTGACTGAGGAAGAGGTTGAGTGTGCAGATGGACAGTCGGCCGTTACTGATGAGGTTTCTGCTATGATTCCTGTCACCACAGACATGCAGCTGGATTCTGACTTTGACTGTGTCTCTCTGGCAGAGTCCCAGATACTGACTGATGACATTTATTCCCTTAAGGAAATTAACCAAAGGAATCATCAAGGAAATGATTAAAGTGGCTGATTATTTTCCAGACTTAGAAAAGTTCATTCTGACTTCATTAACTCTGCAGAAATTTGCTGATCTTGCTACACTTGACAAGAAGAAACTGTTTAGGTTGAAGAAACATGTGACTACTATTCGTAAACAGTTAAAGGCTGCAATAGATAAAAGTTACATAAGGTTGAAAATGAAAAAGATTGAAACGTTGATGTAGTTATGACTGGGTGTGTGTGGATGATCTCTTTACAGTTTCTTTCACTTTTCCTCCTTCACTCTATGCTTAAAGTTAGGGCAAGCTCTTTAAATATTAATGGTGGGAGGGATACAGAATGGAGGGCAGTAATCAAAGATATTTTTGATATTGAGGCACTGGATATTTTGTTTTTACAGGAAACTCAGTGACTTGACAACTGAGGCAGAATGGGCTCTAAGGAGGAGGGGTCAGTCTTTTTTTTCCACATGGAACAGTCTTCTCTGCTGGGGTGGCGGTTCTTTTTTTTGTCAAGGCTGAGTATTTAAACAATTTACTCTACATAACAGGTTGCAAATGGTGACAAAACCTGCTGTATAGTTCATATTAAACTCAAAAGATATTGAAAAAAAGTCATATATAAAGAAATGTTATTTCATATTAGTGTTATTATGTTTATGATGTAGGAGACTGCGGCAACGGCGTATAAAAATATATTTTATTGAATAGGACAAAAAACAGCCTAATTGGGGATTACAATTGTTTTTTTTTGTTTTCACAGGATTGTCCTACAAGGTGGGGCACAAAGCAGAAAGTGTTTGCGCACATTGTGGAGCAAATCCCAGCTTTTAGGCGGGTTTTGATGGATGACTGGCAAAGCCAACATTTGATTCCGATGTGGCAGGATATCGAAGTGCTCGAATCGATCAATGCAGCACTGAAAGAGGTTGTAGATTTTACAGATGAACTGTCTTCCAAGAAGACCGACAGCACCCCCTGCAGTTATTAACTGAGGATATTTTGCTGACAACAACCTCATCCTGAACACCTCCAAGACCAAAGAGATCATTGTGGATTTTAGAAGGACTAGAAAGGTGGTACACACACCCCTCCTCATTAACGAGGTGGAGCGGGTGGACCACACCAAGTTCCTGGGGATCCACATCACATCTGACCTCACCTGGTCGCTGCACACATCCCACCTGGTGAAGAAGGCTCAGCAGAGACCATTCTTTCTCAGGAAGCTTAAAAGGACTGGACTTTCATCTCAACTTCTGGGGAACTTCTACAGAGAACCATAGAGAGCATCCTCTGTCTGAGTGCTACGGTGTGGTACGGGAGCTGCACCGCTCAAGACAAGAAGGACTTGGCCCGGGTGGTGAAAACCGCACAGGAGATTGTGGGAGGACCTCTCCCACAACTCGACTCAGTGTACGACAGCCAGGTCTGATGGAAGGCTGCTCGTATAGCTGCAGACCCCACCCACCCAGGACATCAACTGTTTGTACCTCTTCCCTCTGGGAAGAGATACAGGTGCATCAGAACCCACACGAACAGACTGAGGAACAGCTTCTTCCCAAGAGCAGTGAGAATCAAATCGCCGTATTAATCTCTGAAGAACTTAGAAGGCGACCTGTGTGGTGATGAGAGAGAGACCTTAGCGGATGTCCAAACTGGCACGAAGCGTTCATTTGGATAAAATGTCAAAATTAGAGGAACGTTTTGTGGCATCTGAATGCAGGGATCAGGTTCCTGCCACTGGTGTTATGAGAATTCTCTCACGGGTCAGCAGAAAAAAAAACAATGAAAACAGCTTACAAACAATGCTTGCAGAAGAACAAAAGTGTGGTGACAGGGTGATTCAGAAAATAATTTTGCACCCCAAAACTGAATGTTATGGACTGAAGAGGCTCTAAACCTTTTCTTCTTGAGATGCAAGGAGGACATTGTATATTTAGATGCAACAGGTTCCAATGTGAGCAAAACAAAAGGCCAAACGTCACCCTACTACGTGTTTGAGGTTGCTGTCAGGCATCCAAACAAAAGTTCCGCCCCTGTCCCAGTAATCACATATCTAAACAGGGAACACACAACCTCATCTGTGTCATACTTGCTCGGCTCACTGGTCACTGACTTGATTAAAAGACTTCGGAGACAAGTCCGAAAAAGACCAGTGATGCTGATTTGTGATGGTCTATTGTTCTTCTGCATTCACTCTCCTACAATTGATGTGGCTTGAGTCTACATGAACTGCTTTCAAGATATTTCACAGTAGTTACTGGACAGGCAAAGGAGTTTGCCCTCGAGATGCCAATATTGGACCGCTGCCTAAGTCACGTGATGAAAAATGCTAAAGATGTTTGCAGAAAGAGGTGAGTGTTTTATGTTCATTATTTTGCATTTTAGAATGCAAGAGCCGTTTGACACCACTATGAAACTGATGAAACTTTTTCTTTTTGTAGTGCCCCTGAACACTACCGTTTGGGCCATGCATGTATTTGGCCACATGAAACAGGCAGAAACACGACAAGAAGTTGATGGCATTGTCAACGTCGCTGCCATTGTCTTCTCAAGCTCGCACAGCGGTAGCAATGTTGAGAGACATTTCGAGTCCCTGCAGATGCTCCTGAGCAGAGCTGGACAATGAGCAGTTGAAATATCAACCCTCGAAGAGGAAGATTATAGCGTATGTAATTTCTGAATTAAATAATTAAAAGTTAAAGCAAAACTTTCACTGGATTATTGTTGCTTATGAGGTTCACTAACATCACAGCAAGTTTGAAGAAAAATGACTTAAGGAAATTCAAGTTATAGTTCGTTAGTAATGATTTTCACTAACATCACACGTTTGGAGTTTAGGATCAGTTTCCTATCATTTTCACTACATATTCTCTCTACACATTTTCTCTACCATTCTTCTCTTGATTATATTTTCTGAATTGTTTTGACAATTGTAATTTGGAAACAAACCACTCTTCCCTACTCATTAAGCTTCATTCAAAAAGATCTTTGTCATTCAACAAGGTGTGGCTTGAGACAATTAGGACCTTATACATAAATAACCTCAGTTTTTCAGCTTCACCACTATGGTATTGCCTAGATTAGTGCAAGTATATCAAAATTCTTGAATTGTTTGATTGTTTGCAGGACTTTAGTTTTTCATCAAATTTATCGTAAGAAAAAATAGTTAGTGGTGGTTTGAGGTTTAATTTATTTGCCTCCATCGCCTTACATTTGTATGAGTAATACCAAATATAATTAACTTGATAGATGATGTGAATCTGCCATGTAAAATCTATGTCACTAAGATATGTAGAAAGGGGTTATTAATTGTGTGTGCAATTGTGTGACAAGATGGCGGGTGACACGTATCGCGGTGTGTCTGCTCTTGATTTGAAATGGTCTAGAACTAAACCTGAAGTTCACAAGACTGTTGATGGGAAAACAGTTGTGGAGGATGACTTGCTTAACTTCTTGGGCATAAAAATCAGGACAATGACTCAAGAGGAAATTGTCACGCTGGCTGTGAACTTTGACTCTGAATGGATCGAAGCCTCAAAGAAACTCTTGTTTAAACTTTGTCCAACCACTCAGCGGTGTGTGTCGCATAAAGGCTCTCAGAAAGACGCCAATAATATTAGAAGTTGCCTCAAGGTTCTGAATGAATGTGGGGACAACATGCCCAGATTTGTCGCACTTACGTCTGTAGTCATTAAGTCATTCGAGCGTCTGGTCCTCCCCCACCTCAAATCCTTCACCTCTCCAAGTTTGCAGGTGACACCACCCTCATTGGGCTCATGTCTAATGATGATGAGTCTGCCTACAGGAGGGAGGTGGACCGGCTGGTGTCTTGGTGCAGCATCAACAACCTGGAGCTGAACACTCAGAAGACAGTGGAGATGATAGTGGACTTCAGGAAAGTCACAGCCCCCTCATCCCCTCTCACCCTGACAGACTCTACCATCATCGTTGTGGATTCTGTCCGTTTACTCGGTTCCAACATCACTCGGGACCTCAAGTGGGAGCCGTCCATCAGCTCTCTGCTCAAAAAGGCCCAGCAGAGGATGTACTTCCTGCGGCCCGACTGCCGGCCCAGATGATGGTGCAGTTCTACACGGCCATCATTGAGTCCATCCTCACCTCCTCCATCACTGTGTGGTACGCGGGAGCGACAACCAGGGACATTAACTGGCTACAGCGTACTGTGCGCTCAGCAGAGACAGTGATCGGCTGCAGCCTCCCATCTGTCCAGGAACTATATGTCTCCAGAACCCAGGGACGTGCAGGCCGGATAGCTGCCGACCCTTCTCAACCTGGACATGACCTACTGGAATTACTCCCTTCAGGCAGGAGGCTAAGGGCCATCGGGACCAGAACCTCAAGACACAAGAACAGTTTATTTCCCTTTGCAGTCAGACTCTTGAACACCCCTTAACTTCTCCCCCCCTTAAACTTCACTTCAATGTCCAGTCAGTCACCAGCCCACTAACTGCACCTTGATCATTCTCAATTTGCACTGTTTGCACTACTTACTCTATTTATTGTTCTGACCATTGTGTAATTTTTTTTTTTAACTTTTGTCGCTTACTGTTCTTCTGTTTTATGTTGCACACTTGCACCGAAGCAAATTCCTATTCTGTGAAACTTCACTGAATAAGGCAATAAACACTTCTTGAATCTTGAATCTGGATGAATTAGCTTCAGTGTCTTTCTCGAGCCTGGATATCTCCAGCCTTCTTGGTAAACTGGAGACAATGCAGGCCGAGGTTTGCGCGATTTTAGGGAAGAATAAAGGAAGTGTTTGTAGCCGGGGTGCTGCATGTGCGGGTGTCCTCCTTTGCGGTCAGAGAAAAAAAAAAAAAAAAAGAGTGTGGGCAGCACGAGGCTGCATGTGTAGGGTCATTCCCTTCGCGGTGGGAACAGAAAAAATAAAATAGTGTGACGTGTAGGTACAGTAGAAAATTGTGAAATTCATCCTTCGGGGAAGGAATAAGCTCGGGGAGCAGCGTAAAAAATAAAAATAAAATAAAAGAGCCTTGGGAATCCGTATGTGCATGTAAGGTTTTTACGTCTTTGTGTCTGTATCCATGTCTGAATGTACTTTTCCTCGACAGCTTCTGTGGTGTATGCTCGCTTTGACTAATACCTTGTTCTAAAATAAAAATAGTGACTCAGCTGACAACTAATTAGGCTTCTTTTCTGATTCTCCAAGCTTTTTTCTCCTGATTAGATTCAGCGCTGGAGAATCCATAAAGTGGGTTAATGGGTGGGAGCTCTGGTTTGTGATTGAAATTGAGAAGCTGGCTCTCAGGACAGCTGTATCCGCAAGGAAAATAGACCTTGTAGAAGCTTGATGCAGTTGATTATTTCCTGAGAGCGTTGTAGCTGATCGTCGATCACATTCCTCAACAATAATGGAGGGGGGCGGGGGGCTAATTCACAAAATCTAACAAAGAAGGAAAGGAGACATGTTACTCAGGTCCGTAAAGCTATTCATAAGGATTATAGTTCTCGTACTGATCCTTTCACACATGCGCAGAAATGGGTTAAGGATTTTGGTTTTGATTGTACGTTGGGTCCTGGAAAAACACAGGCGCTTTTATCTGCACTTAGACAGCGACATGGCCACAAGAAACATGGGGATGACCACCCAGAGATCCAATGTGCTTTGATGTGGTGTTCCACAGCTTCTTATGTCAACCGTAAACGGTTGGCGGCTCAAATTAGAAATAAAGCAGAAAAGCAGCTTCGTGACGACACAGATGTGGTGGCAAGTATGTCTCTTGCAGCCATCACAGACTCCAGACAGGCTCTCTCTGCTCGCATCGACCAGGCCTCCACTGCGTCAGGACACACCTCCCTCTTGAATAAACATGATCAGACTCAGATGACGGAGGTTGCCCCCTCCTTTGACTCACCCTTCCCTGCTCCTAAATATCTGAGGCCTGATAACCCTTTCGTGCTTGTAACGTCGACTCCTAAGTCCCACGTTTCAGATCCTTCGGTTGTCTATCCGGATCTTACCACCTTATCTCCAGGCTCTTTATCTAACCAACCTGCACCTTCACTCCCTTCCTATGAAAATCTGCAGGCTGCAGCTGCTCAGGCGGCTGATAGCAGAAACAATACGGCCTGTGATTCGTTCCCCCCTCTTCTGCTCAGGCTTTCCCCTCAGTTGAAATGCCTGATCTTTTGGCTGGCTTCCAGGGCAGAGGCCCTGTTATGCACGAGGCCAGACCATGGTCTTCAACAGAGGCCCTAGCGGTGGCAGAAGCCATCCCCTCTCCTAAGGATGACCCTTATAAAACTAAACAGGCTATCCTTAGGATGAGAACTGAACAACAACCTACTCCTTCTGATCTTTGCACAGTTCTTAGAATCGTCTTAGGTCCAGCTTATGACGAGCTGAGCAATAACCTTTCACCCATGAGGGGAGGTGTCTTGCTTCAACGATCAGACACTTACTTTGACTTCGCTGTGGACTCCTGCCTTGACAGAATGATTGGTAGATTCAAAAAGAAACCTGACTACAACGCTATTTTGGCTTGTCGAATTAGGGATGATGTGGATATGCAGGAATTTTGGTCTTGTTTTTCTCATATCTTTCAGACTAATACTGGCCTTACTCATAGTGACACATTATCTTACCCTCTACAAAGACAGACGTCTTTGTTGTCTGCCACGCTCTGTGCGTGATGAGGTTGAAACTGTGTGCGTCCCATCACAGAGGGGGTAGGGCACTTTAAGGGTAAGGGAGGAAGGGGGATTGTAGTGGGTAGGGTTATGGGGGGTGGCTGTGGGTGCGTGGCGATCTCTGGGTTGCTCGGGTCGCGTGCCGTGGCTGGCTCGCGGACACGGGGCACCGGTCGGGTGGTGGGCGGCTCTCGGGTTCTGGGGCCCTGGCTTCGTCCTTGGCCCTTGTCCGGCGCCCGGCGGCCCCCATGGCTGCCGCCTGGTACAGCTAAGCGCTCCTGTCCTGTGGCCTGGGGGCCGGACACCGGGTTCACTTATGCCTCTGGGCGTAGTGGGGGCCCCTGTAGGGGGGCCTTCTCTGCGCCTGGCTGGTCGGGTGGGCGGTCCCCGCCTCCCCCCCTCCCGGGCTGCTTGGGTCCGGTGTGGGGGGGGCGCTGGCCTTGGGGGGCCTCTCCTCCCCTTTCCTGGTCTGGCTGCTCTGGCTCGGTAGGATCTGGTTCCCCACAACACAAGGTTCACTTCGGCAGCATGCATGTATCTCCACCCCCACGTGCACGTGCACACTGCCACACTGCTCCCTGTCTGCTTCATCCCTCCTTCTAACCTACAGTGTATTGATGGACAGATATTTTCCACTCATCTTCGTGTCAGATTTTTACCCATGATGGAATATTTGTCTTTCCAGCAGATCTAGTATAATTGTTACAGCTTAAAAGAATAACTGATCCAAATCAGTGCTTGTATCCCCCCTTTTTTCACCTTTCTTCCCTTTACTCTCTTCCACCCCCCCCCCCCCCCCCCGCGACACACATTTTTTCCCTCTTCCTCCCCACACACACTAAATATAACAAATAAAGAAATAAATAATTCAACAAGAAGGGGTTAATTCAGATCTACACTCTGGCTTCTAAAGTTCTACAACCTATTTTTGTGATAGTAAAACCTGTCCAACACAAAAGGCCTGCAGCTCTAATCTGTTTGCCAAGTGAAAAAAAAAAACGGTGTGCGTCAATCTTAACACCTGTGACCTGACTAACTTTCATGCTCACGTGGACCATGCATGGGACAGGTACCAGGCAAAACTGTCAGACATTAAGAGGTTTGTTCTTGTCATCCATGTTTCCATGCCTGATGGGCAATGGACCACCGCGCAGGCCCAACCCCCTCCCCCTCAACATGCTGCTGCATCCCAATCTACCTCAGCTGCACACCAGCCGCCTCCTCCTCCACCTTCGTGGCGTCAGCCTCCTCCACCATCAACCCCTACTTGTTTCACTTGTGGGGAAGCAGGACATTTTGCTTGTGATTGTCCTTACGCTTCTAATGCTCCTCCTGGCCCACCTACGTGCTATAACTGCGGTGATTGGGGACATGTTGCACGTGCCTGTCCACGACCTCCCCCCTCTGGACCTTTGCGAGGTCGAGGGGCTTTCCGTGATTTTGGTCGGGGTCGCAGGGGACGTGACTTTTCGAAACGTGAGGGTTTTTCCTCTAACACACGGCAGGGATGACCTCCTACAAATGATAGAGCACGACTAACCGCCGAACAGACACATCACACAACATCAGCAGCAGTTGCTGGAAGGACTTTTACATCACAGACTGACCACTGACATCCCTACGGACACGGAGATAGTCACTGTTGCACAAAACAGCTCTCTTTCCATTCCAACTGTTACGTTACTGGTTTCTGGCCAGGAAGTTCTCTTTCTTTGTGAGAGTGGCGCAACTAAAACTGTAATATTCTGACCACTAGGTGTCACTGTAATTTGCTAAGGTACCTACCTGTTCAGTTGTGAAGTCTTGCGGGGTTTTGTAAAGGTGTGTGAGATTCAAGATGGTGGAAGTAAAACAGTGAATGATACAGTTTCCTGGCCTGTTTTGTGATTTATTCAATTTAAATCGAAGTTCTTTAAGAAAGAACATTACAAAAACCACATTGAACTTTCAAATAAATGACATGACTTTTAGTGGACAGACTATTACAGTCAGATCGGCTAATAGCGAGTTAACCAAAGAAAAAGTTACAAATCCACTTTTGTTTGTTGATCCTGTCAGTAACCTGCAGACAGAGCTGCCTACAATTTACTGCCCGTCTTGTCCTGTTAATCTTCTCGGCAGGGATGCTGCCTTTGATCTGCACTTAGCCGTGGGTCGTCAGGGGGATGCCTATAGGGTCATACGTCAGACTCTCCCACAGCAGTTCATGTGGCATGAGGATTACGGTGACTGGCACGGTACTGGCATCTTATATGCCTATACGCTGCCTGATCACTACGCAACCCTTTGTTTTCCTGTTTCTCTTTATTTATTACACTCATCTTCCGCCGTTTTTTGACACTTAACTCCTACAATTTTCAACCGATTTTAACCATTCAACTTTTAAAATGTTCAGCTCTTTCATCTTATGGGTGCTATGACTTTTGGTTTTTCAAATCCTTCAACTTTTTAAGATATTCCAGTTATTCCAGGATTTTTTGCCCTATTAAAATACATTGGGAAGTTATGGTGCATGAGGTCGCCAGTTCGAGACCCGGTTCGGACACTTTTTTTCGGACAAATTTTTCAACCATTCAACTATTAAAATGTTCAACCATTTCAACCTATTACAGCTATAACTTTTGGACCTTCAAATCCTTCAACTTTTCAAGATATTCCAGGATTTTTCAGAATTTTCCAATATTTTTCTCCGTTAAGATACATGGAGGCTCCTTGAAACCTTTGTTTTTTTTTTTTTTTTTCAAACATTAGAACTTCAACATGCCTTTAGCTAGAAACACAGTTTTAACATTAAACTGCTCACAAGACTTTGAAGTTCTGAAATTATTATGGGATGGCAACACCAACTACGCTTTGGCAGCCATTTTGTGCCTAAATTTGAGGCTATTTTAACCTTCAGTTTTTCCCTTTTTTAACCATTCCACTATTAAAATGTTCAACTCTTTAAGCTGAATCTTTTCAGCTATAACTTTTGGTCCTTCAAATCCTTGAACCTTTCAAGATATTCCAGGATATTCCAGGATTTTCCAAGAGTTTTGCTTTATTGAAATACATTCAAAATCCTTGCAAACCTTTGTTTCCTTTGTTTCTTTTAACCATTGTAACTTTAACATTCTTTTGGCTAGAGAGACCGTTCAAACATTAAAATGATCACAAGGCTTTGGACTTCATCACAAGGCTAAAAATTATTATGGGATGGCAACACCACCTACAGTTTGGCAGCCATTTTGTGCCAAAAAGTGAGGCAATTTTAAGCTTCTTCAAACTTTCACCTATTTTCTATTTTCTATTTATACTATTAAAATGTTCAACTCTTTCAGCTTATTCCTTTTAACTACGACTTTTGGTCTTTCAAATCTTTGAACTTTTCAAGATATTCCAAAATTTTCCAGGATTTTCCAAGATTTTTGCTTCCTTTAAATGCATGGAGAATCCTTGAAAACCTTTGTTTCTTTCAAGCATTATCACTTCAACATGCTTTCAGCTAGAGACACAGTTCAAACATTGAAATGTTCACAAGGCTTTGGACTTCAACATAGGTTTTGAACTTATTATGGGATGGCAACACTACCTATAGTTTGGCGGCCATTTTGTTTATAAATGTGAGGCGATTTTAAACTTCAGTTTTTACCTATTTTAACAATTTTACTATTACAATGTTCAAGATCTTTCATCTTAATCCTTTTAGCTATTACTTTCAGTCCTTCATATCCTTGAACTTTTGAAAATTTACAAGATAAAAACTTATAAATTTACGACTTTTTATCTCGTAAATTTACGAGATAAAAAGTCGTAGATTAACAAGGAGAAAACACCGAAGTTGTCCGTTTATCGGAGCCTAGCTTGAAGATGAAATACGTGGAGCCTTTTGTGAAGCTTTATTTTCGGATTACAGGTTTAAAAAACAGATTCTGAACCTTTAGATGACTTAAAATCAGATTTTTGTCAGTGGAACCATCTTTCCGTGGTTCAGTGTCAGTAAAGCGGAGTTTAATGCGTAAAATAAGGAGCTCAGAGACACGTTTATGTGCAGAGGACCGCTGCAGCCTTTATTCTCCTTTTCATTCACATAACCTGAAGTTTATCTGTCAACTGACGTCATGAACGTGTCATCCGAACACCAATGCGGAAGTAAACAGTTTTACATACGCCCCCTCCTGCAGATGAAATGTCCCGTTTCAGCATAAAACAATAAAGAGGAATGAAAATAGTCTTTTGTATTATCATTAGATCGTTGAAAATGACAAATAAGTGCTCCTCCTCGGACGGAAGCGTCACGCAAATGTAGAGATTTGGTGGAGAAAGTAAGGATTGACGTGGACAGCTGCAGGAATACAGACGATGTTTTCATCGGGCTGCAGAGATCCCGCACCACCCATCAATAGCTTCCAGACATTTGGAACGTTATCAATGAACATTCATCTCGCCTGCTTAACAAAGTTTAGTGGGTCTGCTCTGCTGCTGCGCGGCGTTAACCTGCTGCTCTGCATGCTCACGTCCACATTAATCATAAACTTACGACTTAAAATCTTTTTTAAAAAGTTTTCTCATAAATTTACGAGTTTTTATCTCCTAAATGTACGACTTTTTATCTCGTAAATTTACGAGATAAAAAGTCGTAATTTAACTTTTTTTTTTTTTTTGGTGGCCCTAATACTCCGTCATAAGAGAGAGAGAGATGATTTTATATATATTTTACAAACATCTTTTTGTTGTATTGCTGTTTTAATTTTATTTATATTAATCTTTAATCATTTCTTTATTTCTTTTCTTCATTATTTTTTGCAAATGATCACCCCATACAGTATATTTAACCACTTTTCTCAGTTTATCTCTGTGTCAAACTGGACAAGGCTGCGTGTGTAAACTTCTGTCCAATCAGAAGGTCTGAATGCTCGTCGTTGCCTAAACCTGCTAGAAAACCCCGTGACACAAACTCAAAATTTGGTTGGTTGATAGACATGAATGAGAGTTTGATTTTGGTCAATACTATCACCCTGCCTGGCAACAGAGGACAGCTGAAATGCGATTGGTTAAATGCTCCTATGTGAAAACCTTGCCCAGCAACAGTGTGTCCGGCACATGAGGGATGCTAAGAAGTATTTAAGTCCAGGGGCGGGAAAATCGGCACTTCGAAGCTGAGCTGACAAGAAGCTTGAGGTAAGTCACTTCAAAGAAACAAAAAGAAGGAGGAATTTGTTTAAAAATTCTTAATTTCATATTTTTCTTATAAAAATGGACACTTAATGCCTATTAATATTATTTCTGAAAGTTAAATTTAGTTTTCCAGCAGTTTTTCCGTGTGTCTGAAGGGATTTTTTTTATAATATAAGGCTCGACTGTTTCCGGGATTTTTACAAAACTAACATCTTTTTTTATATAGCTAATATTAATAGATGTATTTTAATGTGTATGAAGCAGTGAAGCAGTTTATTTTAAAGTGTGGGTGACATGGCCTATTTTAATAAGCCAAAATATAGTAAATAGTCTCTATTTCATGTTGCGATTGTTTTTAATATTTTTCGAAAAAGAATAAATAACGAAAAACGCGATATAAACAACGAGGACGGCCGCCGGCTTCACGCATTCCGCCGAATTCGCGCCGCCCTGTTTGTGACGTAACGAAAGGCAGACAACATGGCTAGCACCGATAGCGAAGCACAGAGTGATGCTACCGTCTTCCAGCCAAGACCACTTAAATTTGTTTTTTTTTATCGACTTCTCACAACTGAGGTGGTGACCACGCTCAATAATGACGATGCCCGCATTATTGATCGCAAACTCTTCAGATTTGTTTGTGAAAGTTTAGCGTGTGTCCGCCAGTTTTTGTCTCTAGGGGATCCGTCACGCTGACCACGTGGTACAGACAGAGCCAATCAGAGCCGTCGACGCATCCGAAAGCAACTAAAACGTCCCATCATTGGTCAATTAGGCCGGGTAGACGAGAGATGGCCACGACCATAGAGGAAGCGATCCGCAGAGAAATATAGAAAATAAAGCTAAAATTCGCCGATTTCAGACAATTTTTTCATCCGGAAAGCGATTTGTCCATAGAGATCAGGTCTTTATTTCCAGGAAAGTACGTTCGGTTTGCTCAAAAACCCGGATTTCCGGGAATTCCCGGAAGACTTTCATCACTGAACGTGAAACTCAATCTCTTTTGTAATAAATACATTATGTAATAAACGTTAAACTCAATCTCTTTTGTAATAAATACATTATGTAATAAACGTTAAACTCACTCTCTTTTGTGCCAGCTTTTCGGTCACAGATTTCTTTTTGTACTGGCTCCTGCCAGTGCTGGTACTGGGCATTTCTGTTTTTCGGACGTGCGCTGAACTTGTTTTGTCCATTGTTTCAGCAGCGTTTCTTGTTTTGGGAATTTATACACAGATACGCTTTCACTAGAAGTATTGCTACATCCAGCTGCCACACAACGACTTGGCATGTTGATGATTAACAGAGAATTAACGAGAATTAACGATGATTAACGAGAGAAACGAAGACTACCTGCTTTGTTTACCTGCTGTCCGAAGCGGAACTACGGAAGTCAATGCCTTTCGTGACGTCACAGGTCATATCGGGGTCACTTCCAGCCTGCGCTCTTAGCGGCAAATTCAAATCTCTGATTCCTTCGAATGATGTCTATTATTCATATGCTTCGGATTTTTTTCGACGCTAACTATTGGTATCAATAGAATCAGCGTTTAAAGGGCTTTTTTATTTGACAAAGTTGTTCAAAGCATGGCATCCACACTTTAAATTGAGTAGTAACTTATATTAAATCATGGAGTAATAACTGAAGGACGTTAGTTAACTTTTTCTGTCTTTTCTCTTTTTTTTCTCTCATCTCAGAATGGCACTCAGCCAAGTGTTAAACAGTAGAAAGAGTGGCCCATACGCAGCCCCCCCACTGCTGCATATTCATATTTTGAGAGAAAAAGAAAAGTCTCAAGTAATTTTTTGGGACTTTTCCAACAGTTCAGTTGTTCCAAAAATAATGAAAAAAAAAACAAGGTGGTTATCATCACCGATGGTCAGTCGGTTGCCAAAGTAACCTTATTTGAGGAACTATCCTCTAAAGTCTGCGTGGGGAGGAATTAGATTATGAAGGGGTATAAACTGCAGGGAACATATCCCCCTATGCAATTCTCCCCACCCCCCACATGGCCTTCTACTGGACTTCACCTGTTTCAGTGACAGAGTCACTGGAACAGGAGGCAGAGCGACTCCTGGATCCACCATCCACTTTAACACCCTTGGCGAGCGTGGACCAGGTGACAGGTCAACCCCTCCTCACTTTTGAAGGAAAGGTTTTGGAGGTAAAGATGTACAAGTCATGTAAATGCATACAGTCCACCTTAACAGATCATGTAATTTTTTCACGTTAATTGTCTTCATTAGGTGTTTGCTAGTAGGAGGGTGAAGAGTGGGAGGTACGACGTACCAATGAGACAGATTCGTTTACAGCAAGTATGTACTTATGAACGTTTGAATACTGTGTGTGTTTGTGTGAGTGCGTGTGCATAACAATAACCTCTCTCTGTACAGGACAGGGCAGAGGTGAGCATCTGTCTGTGGCGGGAGGCGGCCATTTTTCCCTTTGAGGCGGGTGGCCATGTGAGGCTCACCCACATAAAGCGGGGATCTTCGGTGGGGGGCCACTTCCAGTCCACAAATTACACCAAAATAGAGGTATGGACTACAACAGTAAAAATGATAATGAAATAACACTGTAAAATGACATATACTTAAGAGTAAAGTTGGGGAGTAATTAATAAAAAATTGTTTTGGTAGGTGATCATCCAAGCTGCTGAGGAGGTGGAGCTAAATATCATAGCTGTCAGGGAGGGGAGGGAGAAGGGGGACCTGGAGCTGCTCCTGGAGGACTTTGAGACCCTGGAGGGTGTCTAAAATTACTGTCCTGAATGAAATGTGATGAAATAAATGAAATATGCTGTTGCATTAAGTTATGTTGTTAGTTATGTTTTCTAAGTATTTTCATGAAATTAATGTTTTTATTCAATGTTAAAGTCTGTTTCAGATTAAACTTTTGATTACTTAAGGGTTTATTTAATTGTGTTTTTATTTTGCATTCATACATTGAGAAGCAGCCATAAACTTTCAGTCCCAAATTAAGGTTATTTAAATTTTTCTTATGAAGAAAGTCTAGGAGATCAGTGGGAGATATTCCTTCAAAATCATCCATGGATTACATTATAGTGTTGTTACATTATAGCTGTGTTTTTACTGAAGGGGATCAAAAACTGCTCTGTGACTGTCAATCTGGACAAGGCTGCTTGCAAAAACTTCTGTCCAATCAGAAGGTCTAAACGTTGAAACTGCCGGTGACACCAACTCAAAATTCGATTGGTTGAATGAAATGAATGACAGACATTGATTTTGCTCAATACCACCACTCTGGCAACAGAGGACATCTGAAATGCGATTGGTTAGTTCGCATATTCCGAGTTACGTTGAACGCCTCATCTTATTGCAGCTGCGTCACAATCTCAGTCTCTGTAGTTCGCTCCCGACTCTGTTCAGGTAAGTTCGTTGCAGGTCCAGTCAGGTTCAGAATAGTCTAATTTTGAACTAATTGTGCTCTGCTTTGTACCAAAAAGTTATTATACATTTATAAGTGTAACTTTTTTTATAATTACCCAGCCGCGGGAAAATGCAGGGGTGTTTGTTGAGGAAAGAATCGTTTGGACGTTAGCTTGTTCATGTTAGTGCTATTATAACTAAAGTACATGTTTAACTACTATAATTGTTCTGTTTTAAAGCACTTGCATAAAGTATCAAAGTTTAAATCACTACCTTTATGTAATGTAAAAAAAAACAATAAATCCAGATTTTTGGTGAGCTTCAAAGTGTCAGAATTTAACTGGATAACATGTTTTTTTTCTCTCCTAGACTAAGTGAACTTCACTGTGTTTCGGCTGGTAAGTGCACATCTTTACCATCTTTTTCTCTACTTTATAATGGACTGCTTTTTTGTTTTAAATAAATGTGGTCTACCCTGAGCTCAGATATTGTGTTTTTTAGTGTGGTATTGTGTTCTTGCTCACTAAAGTCCCTCATTTCTTCCACTTTCTGATCCACACCTCCCTCTAAGTCTCTGATTTGTTCTGACATCAAATGACTGCACTTTGTTACATGAAGAGCTCTGTAGTGTTACGTTGGTCTGCTTGTAACACAATGCAGTAGGAGACTAAACTTTATCCTTCTAACAACTAAAAAATTGAATGTAAAATATTTATATCAAACTTTTTAATATTAATCAGAATGTTTTACTTTTATGTGGATCTGTCTAACTGCTTATAAACTGCATTACTAAAGAAACTAGTGGCATCTGTTTTTAGTATGACATCCTGCTGGCTGGACAGTTTTACACTTTTCTGACATCTTTTTGTGTGTCTTCCAGGAGATCCTGTGTCCACGCTCTCTGCTCTCTGCTACTTGTTATCTTGGCTTTTTCTAGACTTTGCCTTTTATCTATATAAACTCTTTTAAATACACCATCACTATTCTGTAACTGTTCTGCATACTCTCAATCTTTACTCTAGTTTTTTTGTCACGTCTTTTTTTTTGTTTCTGCTTCATCTCCATTTTCTGCTATACCTCCTTTCAGGTGAAAAGTGCCTATTTCTCAGCGAATAAGTGCTGCAGGTGAAAAGTGCCTGGTCTTTGTTCGGAAAACTATACTGAACCCAACTATAAGACCTTGAAAGATACCAGATTTCAAATATATAAGATTCAACTGATTTTTTGACCAAACTTCTGTCAGGTTAAAAGTGCCTGAGGCGAATAAGTGCCAACAATCTTGCTTGATTCCAAAGATACCAGATTTTGTATTGTGTATAAATCTAAAGTCTGAAGAATGCCTAGGAAGAACCAGCGTTCCCAGTTCCAGAAGGCCCGATGGAAGAATGTGAGAGAAGGTGCAGCTGCCGGTGAAAAAGAAGTTTCTCAGATCGTGAACCTGTTAAATCTGTCTGCTGAGAGTCCAGAGGTCCTACATGGTGGTCAACAATTACAGAAAGGTTCGTATGCTGATGCTGTGAAGAAAGGACGTCGCCCTGATAGTTTGAGTGAAGTAGAACACATTTCTGATGGAGATACTTTCTCAGCTGAAGCTCACCATGATGCTACTGATAAACCTCCATTTGCTCAGAGACGGCAGGTACACCAGACTGAACCAGAAGAACCGAGTGCTGGACCATCTCATGTGGACGAGATGAAGCTGAAACTGCAACCATCTGTCGAACATGTTTCTGCATCTCACAGCCAAATTTCTCTTAAATATGGTACATCTAGGAATACACAGTGTACAGCTAACAGTCAGGTGTTTTTGGCATTTCTTTATGAAAATGGGAACATTACCAGAGCAGATCTTGACCATGTTTTAGATAAAGGTGATGCGGTGTACAGACAGGTCAGACAAAGGTTTCCAACCAGTGTTTTTCTGGCCACTGATGAGTTACCAGAGGTAGTACCTGCACGTAGATCTACATATAATGTGAACATGACTCTACCTGCCATTTATGGATCATTTCTAGGAGGAAACAACCTTCCCAGCCTTGAAGGACTCAGCCACCTGTCTTCTGATGTCCAGTATGCTCTGCTGATCATGTCAGGTTTGACCGTTGCAGTTTTCCAATGTAAATCACAGGATGGCTACGACTACGGCTTCTTTGATCCTCATTCCCGCACTGCTGAAGGTTTACCATCTGCTTTAGGTTCTGGTACAGCTGTAATGCTGAAATTCACATATCTAACTGACATGATTGACAGGATCAAACTCTGCCACTCCAAGTTTGACACCCAACCTTCCACCCTGTATGAGCTGAAGCCTGTAGAGTTTTCCAGTGTGAACACAGACAACAACTGAAACGTGTTGGACTGCAGACCAACTGTTGCTGAGTCACACGGAGCTGCTGATGGGTCAACCTCACATCCAGCTGCTGATCAGCCTCTGAACATCTCTCCACACATGTCCACATCTGATGTCCTCATGGAAGAAGCATCTGCTGGTAATGTCACCTCAACTGTGCAGCAGGTAGGACTCATGATGTCTGAGACCACAACTGAACATGAACCTACAGGTGAATCTACTTCATCACATGATGTTTCTGTCACTGACAAACATCTTCACACTGTCATCCAAACCACGGCTGGAGATCTTCCTGATACTGGACTTACAGAAACCTCCATTACTTTTTCAAGACTTAGTAAGTCAAAAAGACGAAAAATGAGAAGATTAATAAACTCACTGACAAAAGGCCATAAACAGGAGAATAAAAATATTAAAGACAAAAATATAAAACTAATCCTACTTTCAGAGAAAAGAAAACTCTGCAGAGTCAAAACAATTATTCTGAGAATGAACAACTTCGAGAAAGAAAGAAATGGAATATGAAGACATATTTTAAGAACTGTACTATTAAAAACGTAGACTTTCAACAAAAAAAGAATACAGTACATCAGAGATCGTTACAGACAAAGCGAACAGTTCAGACTGAAACAAAAAATGTATATAAGAAACCGTTACAGGCTAAATGAAGAGTTCAGACAGAAACAGAAATCTTACATGAAGCAGAAATCTCAACAACGTCATGACAATGACAGAGTTTTCCGTTTGAGACACAGACAGTTTATGAAACAGATGATGAGAGACAGATACAGAAGTAACTGTGCATTTAGACGGATGCACAACCTCAGATGTGCCATGATAATAAGAAGAAAGTACAGACAGATGAAGAGACCTACACATACTGTAGAAACAGAGACGGACAACAGTTTGATTAAAAATGCCATTTCTGTCTTCAGGTCCAACATTCAAGCCGGACCCTCTTATGTTTGCACTGTGTGTCATAAAGCCTCGTTTCCAAACCAGGTCCTAGTCTGCAGAAGGTCCAGTTATGTTACCAACCCAGCAGTCATTGAACCGTGCCTGACAGGTAAATATGTCCATGTCTGTGAAAGTTCCTGCAGAGACCAACCTTGTTTAGTTCCTAGTGAGAGCCGTAAAGAGTGGATTTGTCACACGTGACAGTTATGTCAAAAAAGGTGCTGTACCAGCTCTAGCTGCTGTCAACAACCTAGAACTGACAGAGATCCCTGATGAATTGAAAGACCTGAACCTCCTGGAGAGACATCTGATCTCTAAGTGTATTCCTTCCTAGTTAATGAACTAACTATATAGGCGTTGTAGAATGAGTATGTGTGTGTCAGGTCGCGTGTGTGTGTGTAAGAAGACTGAGCGCGTGCCACACGAGCGCGCGTGAGAGCCTTTCACTGCGATAAGCTTTAGGCAAATGTAGCAGCGTGGGGGGGGGGGGGGGGGGGTCTCTTCCTCCTCGTCTGTGAGAGTAAACCCAGACCAGTTCCACACAAGAGGATTTTATTCCTTTCTTGGGAACAAACTTCCCACTCTCACGTTCCCTATTAGTGGGTGAACAATCCAACGCTTGGTGAATTCTGCTTCACAATGATAGGAAGAGCCGACATCGAAAGATCAAAAAGCGACGTCGCTATGAACGCTTGGCCGCCACAAGCCAGTTATCCCTGTGGTAACTTGGGCAAGACACTTCACCCTCCTTGCCTCCAGTGTGGCTCCACTGGTGTGTGAATGTGCATGAATGTCCCGGTGATGGTCAGAGGGGCTGTAGGCGCGGAGTGGCAGCCACGCCTCTGTCAGTCTGCCCCAGGGCAGCTGTGGCTACATCAGTAGCTTACCATCACCAAGTATGAATGAGGAGTGAATGAATAATGGACACAATGTAAGCGCTTTGAGCGTCTGGAAAAGCGCAGAAAAACTCTTATCTCATTGTTTTCATATTCCTATGTCATTGATTTTTATACTTTTATGACATTGTAATGTGTGGGAAAATGACTTGTTTGCTATTATACATTGGTATGTCTACCTAGTGTAGACTTACCAATGGATGATAACAAGAGTTGCCATTCAAACTTTACCTTTACAGCACTGAATCGGACATCAATGTGAAACACTGATTAACCTGATAATTTTAGGCTAGTGATGTAATTCCACAGTCAGGACCGTACCCGGGTGAGGGCCTTAATTCTCAATCCAAATACTCACCCTGTAGTGATGAGGTTTTGCTATACAATTGTATGTTTCAAAGTACTTGACACCGTCTCAAAAATGTGCATCTGTAAAGTCTTACTGAAAATTGTTGACCATTTAAACAAGTTATCACGCGCATGTTGGCACTGTAGTTGTTGCTACTGCAATAGAACTTCCAATTTAATGTTGTCATATAATCTGTTTCATAAAAAAAAAAAAAAAAAATTTAAAAAACATCGGGCCATGTTTACAACAACCCCCGTGGGCCCCCCTTTTCCCCGGGGTGCCCCCCTCCTGGGTGGGGTCGGCTGTCCCCTGCCTTGCTCCTTCCTGGTCCAGCCGTGGGCCGGGTGGGTGGCTGCCTGGAGCGCGGAGCGGGTCTCCCTTGGGGGGGGGGGGGGGGGGGGGGGGGGTCCTGGCTCGTACCTGGGGTTGGGGCGGGGGGATGCCCAGAACTCTTGGGTGGTGATGGGGTGCTCGTCTGGGGCTGTGAGTGCCCTTGTGGCGCCCCCTGCTGCAGAGTTACAGTGAATATGAGCACATATTCCAGAAGAAAAGCCACATTGCTGCATCTGCAAAACAGAGACAGTTAGCGTGGGAAAACATAGCTGCTCAAGTTAATGCGTAAGTTTGCATTTAAATCATTGTTATAAAATATTGGCTGTAATAACTTTTTAAAGCGTAAGGTGTGAAATTAAAAAAATGGCGATATTTCGGTGTACTTTTGAAGTGTTATTCCTGGTGTAATTGCATGAAATGCTGTATAGTGTACAGAACCAATCTGGGGGAAAAATGCATTTAACGTTGGTAATGTTAAGGGGCCTTTTTTGTTAACCTTCCCCTCTTGCAAACGTTGGTCAGTTTAATATTAATACATGCAATTGTGTTTTTAAAAGTGAACTTTTGTCTACCCTTGTATTGATCAAGTGGTATAGGTTTATATGGGATTAAGAAAGTAAGCAGTACTAGCAAATTGTGTTTCCAAAAAGTAATTGTTACATTAATCTAATTCAATGTCCCTGATTTCATTTTCATGTAGATGCAATCCTGCAGGAATTAAAAGAACATTAAACAGCTAAAAATGAATTATAAAAACATAATTCAATCAGGTAAATTGTGAGCATGTCATGGATGTAGGCTTTGTTGACAATATTTGACTTTTGAAACATCTACATAGCAATACATATCTAATGTTGTTTTCATTGTTCACTGTCATTTGATTTGTCTTCAGCCAACAGAAAGAAGGCAGAGGCTCGCAAAACAGGGGGAGGCCCTGCACCACCACCTCTGACAAATGCTGAGGAGATGGCCCTGAGTCTTAACAGTGGAAGGCCAGTGGCTGAGGGAATTCCTGCAGGGAGTTCATCAGAGCCAGTCACTCCCCAGGACACAAGTGCCTTCATAAAATGTAAGACGCTTCCCCCCACCCACACACACACATTATATATATTTTCACTTCAAATGTGCAAAATGCCAGCCTCAAGCCACTCAGAAGCACCAGTACTTGGATAAATATATATATCATATTTTAACATTGCATTGGGTTTTGCATTGGTCTCAACATATTCTGATGGCAATATCGTCCTTTTAGACCCTCACGTCACAACTGAACCCCAGGCAGTTGTAAGTAGCCTACATAAGACACCAGAAATTAGCACAGGTAGTATTATAAAGTGTGCTCAACCAAATGCTCATTTTCTCAGGATGTAGAGAATGACACACTGTCTGCTTATACCGACAAACCTATAGAGGTAATCTTATGTTTGTACATGTCAAGCAATCTTCACAATCACATTCACATTATTGTGTCGACTAACCTATTCTTGTCCTCCCCCATCCCCACCTTCCAGAGTGTGGGGGAACAACCACCGCAGGATGAGGAGGAGGAGCAGGAGGTCCATCAAACTCCTCTGCACGGATGAACACAGTTCAGTGACGTATAGTAAATGCCAGTGTTATTCTAGGGAATTCATGTTAAATGAACAGGATTTAACCCCACACTACTGTATTTTCAGTAACCAGTTAAGGAGTTATATAGACTTCATGTTATTAAACAAATTGAGAAAACTGATAAAGAGATGTCCTACTTAGATCGACAGATCCTTAAGTCAGATCTGGACATTGAGATCCTAAAACACAAGCTACAGGTATGGTGTGTATTGTGATTGGTGAATTCTATAAAGGTTTTGGAAGAATATTGAATTCTTGCTTTTCAATTTGTAGGAAATAAGGAAGACCAAATAAATTGTGACTTGAATGTATTCATTGTGGTATTCTTTTTTTATTTATCTTTTTTTCGAATTAATGCAGCCTCCAAAAAAGGACAAGCCATTCTTGTCACTTAGCTTGTCTCTGTGTGACGGAAAAGTGGGCAATGAAGGTTAAAGCGAAAAATACCGCTTCGTATTTAAAAAGGGGAGGGGACTGGCAGAAACCTTGAGTTTAGAGAATAAAACCTGCTCCCGACCAGGTTAGGTTCACAGCATAAGTAACCATGGACACTGACTCCGAGTATAAGTTACCTCTCTTTCAGAAACGGGTTTGACTTACTCTGCTTTCTCTGGTTTAACAAACCTCCCATTCTGAAACGGAAAACCCAGAGTTTCCCTGATTTCAGGGTTAACGCACTCAGAGTTTACACTTAACCTCCTTTCTGAAACAGGCCCCTGGTCTGGGTTAATGTTACGTTTTACAGCTATTTGATATTTATAAACCAAACTGTATAGTTTGTATTATCTTTAGGGGATTTAGGCCGCCATGGTACCCGCCCGGCTTAGTCACACTTCAGTAAGCAATATAACAAAGTCAGCCAGTCCAGGAAACAGGTCATATCCTAATCAAATTGGAAGCATGGAATGCTTTGACTAGCTGCATAGAAAATTTGTAATTGCAGCAACAGCCAAGTTCTGTAGAACTTCAAAGTAGTCAACAGAAACCAAGGGATAATGGAGAAAGGCCAGTGGGACCTGAAGCAAATAAGATTTCAATAGAAAACTGTGAGCAGACTTGATGACTTTGTTACAATCTACCAAAAGATGCATGACTATCGTCTTTCTAGATAGTTCTGTGTCTGCATATTCCAGGAGCTATTTGTCTCAGAATTAGCAAATAACATGGCTGTCCAAACCCAATATTAACTAATTGCAACTGAAGTCCCATAGAGTGGAGGTATAAAAGTGGAAGAAAGGCAGAGTGGCCCCAGTGGGGGGGGGGGGAAATCAAACTTCCATCAATGCAAGACCCATGTTCATTCATTTTCTATTCTTTTTTCCCTTTCGGGGTCACAGGGCTGCCGGAGCCTATCCCGGCCATTTGCAAAACGCATGGCCGTCGAAAATGGGGAAATCCACTGATCTCCAAAATTATGGCCAGAAACCGCTTCAAAGACATCATGCGGTATTTACGCTTTGATTACAAGGGCACGTGCATGGAACGAGTTGGGACTGACAGGTTTGCAGCAATCTCAAATGTTTTGGGGTCTTTTGTTGCCAGCTGCAGTCAAATCCTTCAACCCAGGCAGATCTATAGCACCATTGACGAGCTGCTGTTTCCAACAAAGACTCACTGCTGTTTCCTTCAGTACATTGCAACAAACCTGACAAGTTTGGTATCAAGTTCTGGCGTGTCATGCGACTTGAAATCAAAGTATGTGTGCAATATTATTCCGTAGCTTGGCAGAGACCCTAGTCGTCCGATGGGGGAGAGACTATCAGAAAATGTGGTGATGAAACTCATGGAACCGTTTTTTGGACAAAAGGTAGGAGTGTTACCACAGACACTTCTTAACTCTTTGTCACTTGCACAGCAACTTGCTCAGCCAGAAGACCACCCTCCTTGGCACAGTGAACCAGAGAGTCGTCGGGAGCGTCCAGAATCAGTTCAAAAAGCCTTTGGACCCCAATGAATTCAGTACTAGGTAGATGCATATGGGTTTTATGTTGTGCTTGGATATATAGCTTTGTTTTGTGTTAAACGCTAAAGTGTAATTAGGGTATGTGTAAAAGTGAAATCATAATAGCATTTATCTCATTATCATCAGGTTTTTTTTTTCATCCTCTGGAGCCACACTGACGGTATATGCGCCCGAACTGAAGATGACCCTGTACATCCTCAGTAGCATGCACAGTATAGTTGAGACTGGGGATACCAGGAAAAAAAAAGCCAAACACAGTCACCGACCACAACAGTATGAAATGTGGTGTGGATGTAATGGACCAGATGGTGCGAGAGTACAGTGTACACTCAGGAACACGGCGATGGCCAGTCGGTGTGTTTTACAATATGATTGACATTGCAGCACTGAATGCGTATGTGCTGTATCAGGCATGGACTGGGGTAAAGGAGAGGCGAGTGGACTTCCTGGTGGAGCTTGCAAGCAAGCTCGCACAGGCATATGTTGTGCGCTGAGAAGGCAAAAAATGACAACAGTCTTCGGCAACAATCTCTCACGCCTGGTCAAAAGGAAAAGGGCAATGTGCCAGGTGAACTGTCGTAGCAATCAGCACGTTGCACCTGTGGCATGATTGTTCTTGCACCAAGTACACCTGTGGCAAATGCAGAATGGAGATTGCGTGGCAGTGCAAAGTATGTGCAGACAATGTAGTGGGTTGAATATATCCCTTTGACCACATGATACATGGATTTGTTTGCTTGTACATGTCAGAA